>KN513214.1:0-19373 GCA_000787155.1 Scartelaos histophorus | reverse complement strand
GAGAGGGAGTAAACAAGAGAGAAAAAAAGAGAGACACAGAAGGGAGAGAGGAGATAGAAGAGAGGAGTAGAGAGGAGAGAGAGAAAAAGAGGAGGGGGGGACAGAAGGGTCACACCTCTCTCACAGTCAAACTCTGGCCTGTCTCTCTTTCACTCTCTGGCCAGTCTCTCAATCTCTCTGCCTTGTCTTACTTACTCTCTCTAGTTCGTCACTCTCACTCCCTCCGGCCTGCAACTCTCACTCTCGCTGGCCTGTCTCACTCATTCACTCACTCTGGCCCATCTGACTCATTCACTTTCTCTGGCTTGTCTACCTCACTCACTCTGACCCTTCTCACTCATTCACTCACTGTGGCCCATCTCTCTCACTCTCTCAGAGCTGTTTTCCTCACTCACTCCAGCCCCTCTCGGTCACTCATTCTGGCCCATCTCACTCACTTCCTTTGGTCCGTCTCCCACGCTCACTCTCTCTGGCTTGTCTCACTCTGGCCCATCTCCCTAACTCACTGGCAATTCTCACTCGCTCGCTCTGGCCTGTCTCTCACTCTCTGACTGTCTCTCTACTGATGTGGATACTGCTTTTTGACATTGCGAGCAGCAGGCTTGTTCTCTCCGGCCTCGGTGGACGCAGGGCTTTAGCCTAATTGGTTCCAAAGCAGACCCTGACAGAATTCTGTTCAGCGGTACACAGCCATATTAATACCCTCACCACATGCCTCACACAACTACAACAAGCACACCAATCAGTGGCTGGCTAATTAACGCCTTTACAGAGCATCTCATTAGCATGAGCTGTATAAAGGGCAGTGGGTGAAATAAGCATTTTGGATAAAAAGTGTAAAATTACTAAATAAGACCATGGCACGTGTGTCTGAGAGCTGTATTCTAGTCAAGGGCCAAGGGCCTTGGCTGCCCCACTAAACAGTGGGCTGCATCTCAGGGGAGTTCATTACAGCTCTCTAAGGGAGCCCTCAGACTCAAAGATAAGCAGAATTTTAAAGGCAATCAGGAAAAATACATCTGCGGCGCACAGGCAACACTTTGGTTGTTAACCAGCGACTAACCTGCCGGCACTGTGAGTGGAATAGAGATGGATGCAGCCGCTGTGGTGGAAAACACAAGAGTAGTTGTGGACAAAATGTGACTCAACTGAAGGCCTCCACAGAGCTCTAAAGTAAGTGCAAGTCACTGTGGTACACTGAAGCAGTATGCATCTCATTTAGTCTGAGTACATCGAGCAGGCCAGCTCCACTCCTGTTTTTACAGCGGCTCCATCACAGCCTGTAAAAACACCCCCCTTTGAACCCAATAAAAGCAACCAGCATCAAGCTTATTGTAAAAGCCAATCATAGTGTAAATGTTTATCCCCGCTCTCCACTCTAAACTCCCCTAATGAGCCTGCTGGAGGGCTCGCCTCTCCATACACACAGCCCATTCTGGTCCGATTAGGCCGGCTGCTCCAGCACCATCACCAACACAGTGTGCAGCTACAACGCAGCAAGCCTTTTCTCACACATGATTAAAACACAAACTAGTCCAACTCTCACAAAGGCAAACAGGCTCTGTGCTGTTTTCCTTTGTGGAAAATTAAAATAGGCTAAATATAGAGACAAGTACTCCTGTGATATCTATTGTTCAAAACTATGGCTATGGAAAGGCTATGTGTTCTTGAGTTCCTGGAGTGTGACTGGTTGAGAAGGATGTGCCCGGTGACCTCGCTATTATCTATCCATGACCTGTCATTATACCCACTGTCATGGAGCATGGAACACAGTTTGGAGTTATCATAAGCAGGTAGTTGGAGGTCAAAGGTCTCAGGCAATCAGGACAGGGCTTCCACTCATGGCAACGAAGCGGGGAACTCCAGGAGCCCTTTGTACTGAGAGACCCGAAATATGCGCTCTTATCAGAATGACCTTAGCACGAGAGCATGGGAAGGCAAGCGGAGTTCATCCATCATCTTCCAGATTAATCCTGCTCGGTATTCTTCTCTTCAATCTATTAATAATGTCACCCCCAAGAAGATTTATTCTGATATTGTGACTTTTATTCATTAGGTGAACACTGCAAGATTTCACTAAAAATACAGGCCAATCTCTGGGAATTTAAACTGCAGCAAGTTTATTCTTGGAGCAAAGTGTAAGATGATTCACACAATGACTATTATGTTTTGTTTATAAAACCAGAGTGATAAAGCTCTATACTGACAACCTAAAAACAGGTACAGAGCAGTATTTATCACCGGTTCATACTGTGGCACATAAAAATGAGATTAGAGATAAATGCTGAATTGAGGCAGAATAAAATCCGTCTTACTTTCTATTTTAGATGCTAAAATGAAAAATATCTGATGTAAAATAAAAAGAAAATTGATCATCAGTCTAAAAAACAGGGGCTGAAAATAGTAGATGTACAACTCTTAATATTCAAACAATAACAGACTCGAAGCACTGTGTGACAAAAGCTTATGTGACAGGAGGAAAAACCAGCCTGATTGAACTGCTATCTTGCTAAATAAACAATGTCTCTGGATGTTTTCCTTAAATATGCAGCAACTGGAACTGAGCAACTTTCTTACCACTATAAAATAGAGCTCAACAATCACTTAGCCTTAAGAGAGTGTTCTTTGTTGTGTGTGACTGTGTTAGATGGCCCTGTGACAGGTAAAGCTGGAACAATTCAGTGGTTTTCAAAGCCGTGTATCTGGATCAGAGCTCCTTGCACTGCGTTCGTTTACACACAGCGGCCACATTAATAGATTGGTACAGTGGATTTCACAGAGGCACGCCGCACTGACAGCCCCAGGGGCATACTTCAATTAGAGACTTGGGTGAGTTTTAACACTGCGGATCTCCTCTGGCTCCCTTCACTCCCCCCTCCTCCTCCCCCTCTCTCACAGGCTCTGTATCAGCAGCGAGCACTCACTCTCCTCCTTCAAGTCCTGCTCACTGTAATCAAGCCAGTGCTAATGGCTTATTCTTTCTGCTCCAGCGGCCACATTTCACTTGTTTATTTTCCCACAGTTGTAAATCTGGAGACGAGTCACCAGTGCAGCGATATTAGAGCAATAATCTAAGGTAATTATCAGATGCCCTCACTCGCGCACCCCTTCTCCATCTCCCTCCTGCACCGTTTATCGCACACTTCTCAACACAAAACAGGGGTCAGCCTTAAGATCACATACTATATAAGAGCTGTTTCTACTGTCCATACTTCAAAGGATCCAAAAGGACAAATCTACTGTTGTATTTGATGATTAATAATACAATAAATCCAAAATAGCTTTTAGGGAACAACAACAACTAAAGCATCGCAAGTAGTGAGGACCTTCAATTAGGGGGTCACACTCAGCTTTGTTAAAAATTATATTTACTATATTATGTATGAATATGTTTGGGATTTTAGGATGGGGGAGTTATACAGTGTATAAAAAATATTATAATAGTACTAGTGTACATACAGTAAGTACTTCAAAGTCAAATATCTATTAAGTATTCAATTACAAAAAAAAATATCTGAAAAGGACGTGCACTATTGCTGCCCTGCAGTCTATAGCAAACCATATTTGAGGAGTTATAATTACACTGTTCTTACCCACTCGTCCTGGATGAGGCTGGCTGCCTTGTTTCCCCGTGTCAGGTTTCGACACGCCAAGATCACATGGGCCCCATGCAGAGCGAAGGACCTGGCCGTCTCAAAGCCTAGAAGATGCACACAGATTAAAAAGTGCAGTTCAAAGATGAGTTTCTCTAAAGAGAACTTTGATTTCAGGCGTTGGATCTAAATGGGTGGAGACACGGGGGGCTGGGGTGGTGCAAGTACCTATCAATTTTCCATATAATTTCATTGAGTAACTCAGTGGTCTCACAGTTAATCATTTCCCTCAGAAGTGATGAAACCAATTGAATTATTAGTTGGAGACTTTTGAGATAAAGTTTGAGATCCTAGTTTTTCCCACTTTAAATTCTGGGCAAAAGGAGGTCACTTGCTACTTGTTAATTACTGCTAATCAGTGTGACGGAATTAATTATAAACAACATGGCTCATAACAAGGAGTCAGTGAACATTTGACAGATGTGACATTCAAAACAACAAGCTTTATGTGTTACATTTCACAGCAGAAATAAGCCTTGATAAGAAACAAGCTCTCCAACACTGTATCAGTGGCTCCATAGCTCTTGATAACAATGACACAACTATAGATAGGCATTAGACAGAGAGACAGAGAGAAGTCACTTTTAAATCAAAAGTCTAAATGGGTCATTTCCAGCCGCTGGTGGAATTAATTCACAAGATTAACTTTCTTTTTTTTCCATAGAAATATTTTTATTCCCTTTGACATTTACTGTCCTTTAGATACCGCCCGTTTTAGTCGCGGCTAAATACAGGCCACACTATAACACAGACATTTATACCTATAGCGCTTTGACAGACCCCAAAAACTGGGACTATATTACTGGGCGGATTAATACCAAGTGTAATTATATTATATGTCTTAATCTGATTTTCATTAAAACGCAGAGCTGGGAGGGCTAATTGTGAGGAGAGTGTCACAGACTAATATCTATTAAAAGTCAAAATGGCTGTAGGATTGCGGGGGGGCTTTCCGACAAGCCAAGCATGGAATTAAATTATATGACACCTTATTAGGTCTAATGGAGGGGACGGTGGCACAGAGCGCAGATCATTTGGCTTGCGGCACCAAATGGAAATGAAAATAAAAACAACGTGTCGTGAGCAGGCCAAGGAATCTGTGCTGCAGGCTTCTTTCATTTACTACTAAGATTTTAACATAATGCCAGTCTTAAAGAGCAGAGAGTAAAGGGGAAAGAGAAAGGGCAATTGACAAAGAAACCCTCTATACAATTTTACACACACTTTTTGTAAAATGCATTATCAAGGCACTATTTTTTTTTATGTATAATTTCTAATAAAGTTACACAATTTAGGATCAAGCTGAACTCAACTCCTGGTTTTGTCCTGGTTAACTTCTAGTACTGTGGTGAAGGTTCAGTGATTTTTGAGTATTTGCCCATTAACCTCATTGCTGGTTTGATTCCTGCTCTGACCTATGTATGTTGCGTCCTTGGGCAAGATACTTCACTGGATTTGGCCCACATGAAAAGTTACATGAATATAAATATTTTCATAGTAGAAGAAATGGGAATACCAATGGCACTTTGGCCATTGGTATTCCCAGGCACTTTCCCCTTAACTTTTTCACCACCAAACTTAAAGGTGCTCTGAAATGTGACAAAACAGAATCAGTTAATTTTAAACACCTTGCTAAAATTCTAATCTAAAATTACTCCTCACTTATCTTATGCAGCGCATTATTCAACGTGATGAGCAACACCTAGCATGCTAATATGCACTTCCTGATTATCAGACAATAAAATGTTTCATAATTAGATGCGTACAGCACGTAACAAACATATTTTGACATCACATATTTGTATTAACCCAAGACAAATTTCACTCAGATACTTGTGAAAAATCTGATACTGGGTATTTAAAACTAAAATACTAAAAATGAATCAAGGAAATTCAGAGACTTTTTATCTTATTTCTGAACAATGGTCCCCCTAGCTGTAAACAACAACACTCCCCCCTTACTTGTTGTGTGTACAAAGCATGAAAGTGAAATTAATGGACGCCAGTGTTTTCCATAATGGAGAACAAATTAGAATATGGCAGCGACACTGGCAGGCGTGCAGCAGCCTTGTGTTTGCCATGACAAATAACAAGGACTCGACATTAATTGTGAAATAACGAGAGTGGAATGGTGCTCTCCCAGCCCTCTCACCCATGTTGCAGACACAGAGGGCCCTGCTCCAATGGGTTTCTGGTCAGGTGTACATCGCAGGCAGCCTGTAAGTGAGTTGTACTGCCATGGCGGAACATGACGAGGGTCACACAAAAGGGGGATTTAGTCGGCACGTGCCACAAGCTGTTTTACAAGCCCAGAGAGGCAGGAGGCACTGGGGGAGCTACAAGTGTAAATTTTGACGGTGACTGGGAGTTTCAGACTCAGAGGAGGGACAAGAGCCACTACTCAGCTATGGGTTGTTTTGTATTTTCCACAAATTAACACCTTAGTTATGTTTATTAGTAACAAGGTCCATGATCGTATTATATCCATTATATCTTATTATATCCATTATTATTTCAATGGGATATTAACGGCTAACACATTAACAAATTGAAATAACCATGTTACCGCTTATTGTTTTCAAAAACATATAGGGCAGCATGGGTGACATAGGCTTTTGGGCTGAGGAAAAGACAAAATTGTACCACAAGGGGGGTTCAAATAGGGCCAGAGAGAGCTTGCTAAATTACTGACGCATGCATAGATCATATCTAGGATGATATCAGGAATAACATTAAAACATGAAAACTAAAAAAAAAAAAGAAATCAATTTTGGATATAATACCCCCTCGTTAAGACATTACTTACGTACTACATGTCATTAACAAAGTCTATTATATCTTATATCTAACCAAGTGCTTTGGCCATGTAAAAACATCCGTCACGTATGTGTTCCAGGCACTTCGCTGCATCCAGCTGTACCATGGAGGCGACCTGGGATATTAAGTTGGCTAATGATGAAATCTATACGTAGTTGTTCCTAGGTCAGAAAAACTACGACGGCAAAGCCCATTCTCTCTCAGGACTCTCTTGAGGTGTCTCAGACTTATAATAAAGCCATGTTGGGAGGCAAGTGCAAAGGATTTCTCTTTGTATCTGAGTCCAAAATTAAAATATAATAAAATAGCGTCTAGTATTTCCGGAGCTACTATGGTGAGCTACAGCCTGCAACGAGATCAACCAAAACAAGGATACTGTGGATTCTAATTAGTCAGGGAACTACCCTTAACACAGGCACCAGTTATAACCCGAGTTATAACCCGTGCGCACACGAGCATGACTCGCGGAGTAATACATTATTAGCCGTAATGTGTACAACATAAAATCGGTTCGAGGTTAGTAAACACAACCAAAGGTCATACATAAGGCGCACTGGATTATAAGGCCACTGTTGATTTTTAGAAAATGTAATGATTTTAGATGCGATAGTCTATGTGGTCTTATACTTAGGAAAGGTTCATCTCTGTCCTGTTCTTAGTATCAGTACTTGCTAAGATTGCTAAGATTATCTAGTTTTGATACTAGTTTTAGTATTGATTAGTATCTGATTTTTGATAAGTTTGACAATTGTAATGGGAAGCCTGGTTGTCTCCATGTCAGTTCTGCATTAACAATAACTGTACATTTTGCATCCCTAGAACACACTGCCTAAATGACTTATTCAGAATGTACTTTGATGTAATGTAGAAAAATGCATACAAAAATGTGAGGAAAAAATATCTATTAAGCAGTGAATGCTCTTCATGGTACATTAGGATCCTGGCCCCTGTGCTATCCACAATAATGAGTGTGATTTAGTGATTTCACGCTTTGTTTGTCGTGGCTGGCCCGCCGCCCCTCTCCGGATCCCCCCGTACACAGGTGTATTGGCTCAGTGTAATAAGATCATTACCGCCCTGGTCGCTAAACGTGTTTATTTGCCTTTTCTTTGCCTCCTGATCTGCATCCAAACAGCCATTTAACTCAAATAAGCTCTGT
The DNA here is from genome assembly GCA_000787155.1 of Scartelaos histophorus. NCBI lineage: Eukaryota > Metazoa > Chordata > Actinopteri > Gobiiformes > Gobiidae > Scartelaos > Scartelaos histophorus. The sequence continues at coordinate 11,744 of KN513214.1, read as the reverse complement.
TGTACAATTGGCCAAACAGCAGTCAATTCGGATCATTCTAAGACTTGTGGGTTATTCCAGTAATCTTATCTCAGTGGCCACAAATGAAATTATGCACAAAAAGCATGGGAGCAGTACAGGAATATGAATGATATATCTTGGCTTTAAGGAAGACAAACCAACAAGATTTATTGTTCATGTTTTAAAGCACAAAATGATGTATTGGTATGCAAGATGCTATTTCAACTTTCAGTTTCACATTGAAGACTTTTATGTGTATTATGCCCTCTGATAGCCACAGAGGCCAGGGTTGCTCTTCCACAGATCTGAACTGTAACTTGGCCTGCTCCGTGACTCCAAGCTTGTGATACATTTAATTATTATTATCTCCGCCAAGGAGATTATGCGGTTTATTCATTAATTAATTTGTCTGTGGACAGGATTTCCCGGAAAGTACTGGGTGGATCTTCGTGAAATTTTTACCAGAAGTAGATCTTGGCCCAAGGACCACTCCATTAAATTTTGGTGATGATCCGGGTCCAGATCTGGATTCTGGATCCGGATCTGGTTTGCAGTGCACTGTGTTTCTTAGATGCAGTGAGGTTTTCCCAAACATTGTGCTGACCTCAGCACTTTCTGGATGTCCACTGTATTTTGCTTTTTAGGTGCGGTGGGTTTATCCAAAACATTGTCTTGACATCAGTACTTCATCTATTTGCAGAGTATTGCGCTTTTAGACGCAGTTGGTTCTTCCCAAACATCATGCTGACATAAGCACTTTATGAGTTTACAGTGTATTGCGCTCTCTCTCAGAAAATATCTCCCACTTGAAAAATATCTTGCATCTGTGTCCACATCATCCCTTGGCGGAGATCAGAAATCTCAGATTGCTCTTGTTTATTTATTAATTTGTCTGTGGATAGGATTTCTCGGAAAGTACTGGACGGATCTTCATGAAATTTTTACCAGAGGTAGATCTTGGCCCAAGGACCATTCCATAAAATTTTGGTGATGATCTGGATCTGGACCTGGAATCTGGATCTGGATATACAATCTTAGTGAGATTTCTCGGAAACTACTGGTCGGATCTTCATGAAATTGTCACCAGAGGTAGATCTTGGTGCAGGAACGACACCGTGATGGTGATTGGTGATGATCCGGATCCAGATCTGGATTCTGTGTCCACGTGATCCCTTGGCGGCAGAAATCTCGGATTGCTCTTGTTAAGTTATGCTTTTAAACACTCAAGGCAAGACATTCAAATAAAGATAAAAAAGTGGTCTACCCTCCACTTGAAAAGTTTTATACTCATAGAGTAGAGAGTTGAAACTGAGCACTTTGCTTAGAAGAACATAACCCTTTCTTCATTAATGATACAGTTAGATACTAGAAATATTTGGACAGTGACACAAGTTTTTTGTTTTTGTTATTTTAGCTGTTTACAAAAACTTATTGAGGATACAATTATATAATCAATATGGACTTAAAGTGCGGACTCTCAGCTGTAATTTGAGAGTATTCACATCCAAATTGGAGCAAGGGTTTAGGAATTACAGTTCTTTAATACATAGCCACCTCTTTTTCAAGGGATCAAAAGTAATTGGACAATTGGCTCAGAAGGCTACAAAAAAATAAAATGAATGAATGAATGAATGAATGAATGAATGAATGAATGAATGAATGAATGAATGAATAAATAACAAGGCTGCATGGACACTTCCCTTGTTAACCTGTCATCAATGAAGCAGTGAAAAGGTCTGGAGTTGATTTCAGGTGTGGCTTTTGCATTTGGAAACCGTTGCTGTGAACACACAACATGTGGTCAAAGGAGTTCTCAACGGAGGTAAAACAGACCATCCCGAGGCTTAAAAAAAGAAGAAATTCATCAGAGAGATAGCAGAAATGTTAGGAGTGACCAAATCAACAGTTTGGTACATTCTGTAAAAATAAAGAGTGCACTGGTGAGCTTGGGAACTCAAAAATGCCTGGAGGGCCACAGAAGACAACAGTGGTGGATGGTCACAGAATCCTTTCCATGGTGAAGAAAAATCCCTTCACAACATCCACTCTAGTGAAGAACACTCTCCACGAAGTAGGTGTATCAGTATCTAAGTCTACCATAAAGAGAATATTCATGAGAGTAAATACAAAGGATTCAATACAAAGTGTAAACCATTAAAATAGAAAGGCCAGAATTGACTTTGCCAAAAACACCTGAAGAAGCCAGCCCAGTTCTGGAACAGCATTCTTTGGACAGATAAGACTAAGATCGACCTGTACCAGAATGATGGGAAGAAAAAGCGTGGAAAAGAATTGGAACATGCCAATGTTCCACTGGGTCACTTGTGTTTATTGATGATGTGACAAAAGACAAAAGCACCTGGATGAATTCTGAAGTGTATATATTTTCTGCTCAGATTCAGCCAAATGCAGCAAAGTTGACTGGACCATGCTTCACAGTACAGAAGGACAATGATTCAAAACATACTGTAAAAGCAACCCAGGAGTTTTTTAAAGCAAAGTGGGATATTCTACAGTGGCCGAATCAATCACCAGATCTCAATCCAATTGAAACGTAATTTACGTAAACGTAAATGCACAAATAGGCAACAACTGAAGACATCTGCAGTAAAGGCAAAATATCATAAAGGAGGAAACCCAGTGTTTGGTGATGTCCATGGGTTCCATACTTCAGGCAGTCATTGCCTGCAAAGGATTCTCAACAAAATGCCGAACAGTAACATTTTACTAAGGGTTATGTTCATTTGTCAAATTACTTTTGAGCCCTGAAATGTTTGTATAAAAGATGATTGTTTGTATAAAAATGGCTACAACTCCTACATATTTAATCATATATTTTTGTCCAACCCCTTGAATTAAACCTTAAAGTCTGCACTTCAATTCTATTGTAGTTGTTTCATTTCAAATCCAATGTGGTGGCATACAGAGCCCAAATCATGAAGATTGTGTCACTGTCCAAATATTTCTGTGCCTAACTGTAGCGTTGTTAGGCAGCTGCATGGTATCTTGGGAGATTTTTACACTGGATTGCTTCCTGTTGTAATCCATTGACCAACATAATGAATACTTCGGGTAAAATTTGAAAATTTGGGTCCTTTCTACTTGAATGAAATAACTACCAAGGAAATGTCACTTAAACCATCTCTGAAAACAAGACGTGTTTGAATGTCTTGTTCCCAACCCATTGCTCGTCCGCACAGCCACACTCTTCCTTTCACTGGCTTTTTACTATCTAATTAACACAATTTACTGCTGCCCATTAAGTATCTAAATAGTGACGGCGTATTTTAAGTGGGAAGCGATGTAGAAGCTTTAAAGTTTGTGCTTGGGAATAATAAAGTAGAGAGTGGACTTGTTTGGGTATAAACTATCCCACAAGGCATCATACATAACCAGATGGGATTATTTAAGTATGTTGGTGCAAAACTTGAAAACGTACACAACAAGCTAATGTGTTAGCTACTCTTCTAGATACTGTTGATAGCTATTGAATATTTAAGTATAATGTTAAGTTATAATGATTTTACCTAAGTGCACTATGTGATTTATGTGTGATGTGATGTGATTTTGATTTGATTGATTTTGACTTTAACTATATAATAAATAATAAACCTTAATTTGCCTTAAGCATGAATAAAACCTTAAATCATAATGAACAGATAGTTTGTTAAGAATGATTCAGGCTTGGTAATAACATAATTATAGTCTTTGGAGCAAGGGTTTTAATTAAGTACTGAACTGTAACTTGGCCTGGTCGCATCACAAACTTGCCTCCATGAGACACACATTTACACTGCATTCATGTGGTTTTCTGTCATCAATAATACTGTTAACAATACTTAATAATAGTGTTTAAAAGCAATTTATAGAGCTAACATTACCAGTAAAATTTGTGTTTGTTAGTCTAAATGTTATTTGTTTACTTTACCTGTTTAATGTTACATTCTTATTATTATTTAAATAGCAGTGCTAGCTTTAAGTCAAAGAGCTGAAATGGCCTTTATAAGATGACAAATTAGCTGATTTTTAATCCATCTCCACACTGCTGGTGACATCAGGTGATGAAGACGAGCAGCAGGTTTTGGTCAAAGTTGAAGAGTTGTTTTTCCGAAAAAGAAAAAAAGAAAAAAAAAAAGAGTTCCAGAGGACCACATAAACGCAGCATTAATGCTGCACTTTGAAACACTCCAGGAAAACTAACAATATCTCCACAGTGGCAAGAAAGTAACTTAACCTCCAACCGAAAAGTTTTATGGTGCACCTTAAACTGTAACTTTTTTTGCTTGCACCATAGTGCCACTTTAGTAGTTGTCATCAAAACCTGTATAGTGTAACTGTTATCCCCTCATCATGCGCACTGTAAACTGGATAGGCCTATAAACTCCATGCGCACACACAATAACCCTGTGCCCTTTCGTTTTATTTTACCTACAGCCTAAGCACATATGTATCCCACCCTCTATCTGAGTATGCACCTTCTATTATATTAGCTTTGTAATCATTATTGAACCCTTCTGGCCCCCCAAGCATGGACGTTGCACCGGTTTGGGCGTGCATAGCAAATTTCATTCAAGGTTAATAAAGTTGAATAATTTGGCTAACCAACCAGAACTGCTTCTCATTACGTAGCCGATAAACACATTCATCAGGGGTGCCAGTTTAAAATAAAACTCTCCTTCGATTTGCTTACGGAAGACAGGAGTATGCTGGGAGAAGAAGGAGGGCGCCAAGTGGTCAATGAAAAAAGTACTAGGTTTAGATATTAATAAGAAAACTGTGTATACAGGGCATGCATTATTTTTATTCAGTAACCACATTTACATTTTTTGGGTACTTGCTGTTAGTTACAGCTATATCGGGAGGTGAAGTTCTTGACTATTTAAAGACAGGTATTACACTTCTCCCCCTCTCCCCCATATGAAAACAGAGGGGACGTTGCCATTGGCAGGAGTCGGACAGAGTGTTGCAGAACTCTTGTGCTGTGAGACTGAATATTACAAACAGCATAAAAACAGAAGAGCAAACTGAATACACTAAACATGAACTGGGACAGTGTAATTAAAAAAAACTAGTGGCTGAATCTCTCCCAACAAACTGTAGCCTAAACATCATGAATACTGCTCACATGATGAGCAGAGAATCAACAGAGATTTAACTGCAACTGAAATACAGATAGACAAAGTTACCTTGACTGTATGAGATTGTTAAATGGTGCGGTAAGAATTAGCTCAACATATTTTAGAGACAAAGTTTTCCAAAATGTGTGCGTTTTCTGTGGAGTTCACATGTCCGACATGGACCCAAGTGATCTCGTTTCATCCAAGACCAAGATTAAAGAAAGGAACTTGGGCACAGCATTGTCCTTAAAGATGCACTGCATAACATTTTTCATGGATGGTCCACCACCAGATGTCTCCATGGAAATGTTATTGATTTCCCTGGAATGCTCCATGGTATGACTTTAAACATATTCACCTAGCATTTATTCATTACAGGTGTTTCTCCATCCATTAATCCATCCATTTTCTTCCACTTATCAGGGGCCGGGTGGTGGGGGCAGCAGTCTAAGCAGGCCAGCCGGGAGACATAGTCTCTCCAGTGTGTCCTGGGTCTTCCCCGGCCTCCTCCCGGTGGGACCGGCCTGAAACACCTCTCCAGGGAGGTGCCCAGGAAGCATCTGGACCAGATGCCCGAGTCACCTCAGCTGACTCCGCGCGATGTGGAGGAGCAGCGGCTCTACTCCGAGCTTCTACCGTGTGACTGAGCTCCTCACCCTATCTCTAAGGATACACCCAACCACCCTGCGAAGGAAACTCATTTCGACCACTTGTATCCGCGATCTCATCCTTTCAGTCATTACCCAGAGCTCATGACCATAGGTGAGAGTAGGAACGTAGACTGACCGGTAAATCGAGACATTTTCCTTTCGGCTCAGCTCTCTCTTCACAACAGTCCAATACAGCGACCACATCACTGCCGACACTGCACCGATCCACCTGTCAATCTCACACTCTGTCCTCCCCTCACTCACGAACAAGACCCCAAGATACTTGAACTCCTCCACTTGAGGAAGGGACTCCCCACTTAGAGGGCAAACCATCTTTTTCCAGTTGAGAACTATAGATTTAGAGGGGCTGATCCTCATACCAGCCACTTCACATTCAGCTGCAAACTGCCCCAGTACATGCTGCAGGTCCTGGTTCAATGAAGCCATCGGGACAACATCATCCGCAAACGGCAGAGATGCGATCCTGAGGTCCCCAAACCAGACCCCCTCCGGCCCCTGACTGCACCTAGAAATCCTGTCCTACTTTGTCAGAACCAGTGACAAAGGGCAGCCTTGGCGGAGGCCAACATGCACCAGTAACAGGTTTGACTTACTGCCGGCAATGCAAACACAGCTCCTGCTCCGGTTGTACAGTAACCGGACAGCCTTTAGCAGAGGACCTCGGACCCCGTATTCCCAGAGCACCCCCCATAGGATACGACGAGGGACCTGATCGAATGCCTTCTCCAGATCCACAAAGCAAATGTGTACTGGTTGGGCAGACTCCCATGAACCCTCAAGCACCCGATGGAGAGTGTATTTGACCTTCTGTGTACCATTAAACCCGATCTAAACAAGATTATTCTATATCTAAATTAGGGCTAAACCAGGTTTAAACTGGAACAGCACAACTGATATACTAGTTCCACTAGCACAACCAAAATAAGGACAAAAAGTTATTCAAAATGATGTTATACTTGCAGATGGATTGCCAGACTTTGAGAACTATAGAACTAAGAACCATTGACCGACTAATCAACTTCACAACTGAAAGAATACAGCCCAAGTTATAATCATAATCATAAAAAATGAATAGAAAGTATTAGCAAAATCTTGTCTGTTCTTTATTGTTGACATGACAATGATCACTGGACTTGAATGGTGCACCTCACAACAAAATCTGAAGGAATCCCTCCTGTGCCCATAATAAACAAAGACTTACTCAAGACATCACCCCGAGGTCTCATTCCCCATTTTAAGAAAAGACCACCCTGCATGCACACATTACTTGGAACATCTTTTTATCCATCTAATTCCTCCCACTGAATAATGCATCCTTCCTCTCACTCTGCTTGGGTTTACTGCATCGCTGCGTGCCTCTTTAAAAACTGTGTGTGCGCAAGTGTGTGTGTGTTGGGCTTATTCATAAACAGCAGTGCAGTAAATACCAGGGCTTTGCAGTCAATTTGATGGCAGTTATGCTTAACAAATCTACCTCAATCTAATGATCAGCCACAAAGCTCGGCTCCAACTTTAATCTGTGCGACGATACACTTGGGGATCTCTGCGTGCAAAGAGAGGAGAGAAGAGAGGAGGAGCGGCGGTCTGGTCCCTAATCCTGCAAACAACAGACGGATCAAGGCAAATGCAGGACAATGTTAGTCTTTCATGAATAAGAATGCCACAAGAACACTAAAAGGGATAGCAGAAGTTTTCCATATCAAATCCTCTCTATTCCCAGCATGGGTTTCTGGTCTTCTCTGCACTCCTTATTCCAGCATTAACCTTGTGTGCCTAAATAAAATACAATGTGGGATCTAGAGTGTGTTTTGTAGATTGAATGGAACCATGGGAATTAGTCTATTATACACATATAAACATGCAACAACAGACCAATAAATATGACATTATATGAAAAGGTGAGAGAGAGAAAGACAAGACAAGAGGGGTGATTTTACTTCTGTGGTGTAACAACTGCTAACATGTAACAGATCACTTACATCATTAAGTTACCTTTTTGGTTTTGAAAAAGCTGTAAAATAATCTGTTAACCTGTTTTACAAGTTTCACTTTCACTCCCCTTCAGAGGGCTATCACAACACAATCAGTCTGCATCCCACTAATGATGTGCACAATGACTGTGTACTATTGTGTATCATGTTTTGTATTTGTATAGAAAACTGTCATGAGGGAGCAGAGCAGGGCTGTCTTAGGCTTGTGGGCTGAGCATTGCACAGAATCTTACAGACACGGTTAAGAAGGGTTTGAATAAGGCCCAGGAGAGATTGCTAAATTACTCAAACATGAATGACATCAAAAACCACTTCAGGCATGTTTTTGAAGAGGGAATATTATAACATGATTTATTTCATAGCGCAAAAAATTTAATGCTATAAAGCTAGAGAAATAAACAAAATAATAAATCTCTTCAAAGTATATTTTTATGAATTCAGCTGGAAATGTACAGTCGTAAAACTTTAGTGTAATAATCCATTTGTGTCACGTGGTTCCAGAGGTTGGAGGATTTCACAGCATCAGCATTTGTCTTGGCACTGACAAAGACTGCCAAATGTAGCACAACTTATAATGTACTTTTATGTACTATTAATATTATGTATTTTGTTTGCACCTGGTTATAAACTAAAAGTGTATTTTACATGTGTACTTTACATCTGTGCCATCATGCTCAACAGTTTGACAATTTCATCCAAATGTAATTCTTTTGACACTACATAAAATTTTCTGAAATCTAGGTATGAGATGGGTTCAAGTCATAACTAATTTTTGTTACATCTGCCTCGCTCTATACTAGGAGTGTATATGCAATGGTAAGTAAATATTTTGTCTATGTAGTAACTTAAAACATATGAAACCCGATTAAGGCCTGCACTATAAAATTATATTTTTGGTTGCATTACCAAAAAAAAATGTTCAAAGGCAAAGGCCAGTGTACACCAGCTAAGCCCGCATTACTGCCACTTTGCTGTTGGTGAATGCCTAAAACGGTTTTCAAGTATTTTTAGCTTGTAATGGCTTTTAATAAACTGAGATACATATTCAATAGAAGAGTGCCCCTAAGTCTCATGGATTTTAAAATGACAAAAATAAACAAAACATTTGAAAAGATTTTTCAGGGGCAAATTAATTTGATTGATAATGGCAAAAATTACAATTATTTGGTTTGTAATTATAATCAGCATTATTTCACAAGATTAGAACTAACATAGTTTATAAGCAATGCTTGGTGACATTTTAGAATTAAAAATGTGTAGATTAGAAAAGTGGTTTTGCAAGTGTGGATCATTCTGAATACATGATTCAGTGTGATTTTGATTGTGACATATTTTTAATTTGATAAAGTGCACAGCCATAGCGTAGATTGGATTAGTTTAAGCACATATATGTTTTCATAACAGTTTTCAATAATGTTGCAGAAGGTTAACACAACTTACCAGTTTTTTTCAAGTGTCAAATGAACGATCATAATGTCACTCCTGAACAAATTTTGCAGTAGGTCAACAACTATGCATTTTAGAAAATGTTCTTGAGATTTTTGCAGACCAGTGAAAGACCATAAAAGTGAGGCATATCCAGTGCGACAATGGCCCTTTAAGGACAAGTGTTCCGTGCACTCCTGGCCAGTAAATAACCTAAGAGTTAGTTGATAGAAGGGGAATTAGAGCCGGAGCAAGGCTGTGTAATGGGGATGGATAGGAGGCTCTGTGCTGGGTCAAAGTCACTTAAGAATCAATGCTTGGGTCCAGGTGAACACGGCCAGGTCTATACACACCGAGACAGTCTTTGAGAAGAGAGGGAGGCACGGAGAGAGGGAGGAGGAGAGAGGAGGACAAAACAGGCCACAATCATTCATTTCCATTATCACAATTAAAAACACCATTCAAGCCAGTGCTGGTTTTTAATTCACAATAGCACGTGCAGAGAGGAAGACTGATGTCACATTGGCCGGACTGAGACAAAGCGTATTACCTTGCCTGCCTCCCAGTGGGTTACAAATGTACACTATTACATTTCACGCATAAATAAACTCATGTATGCGCAGTCCGGTTCACGCTCGTGCGCATTAAGGGCTGAATTGAGGGGCTGAGATGTAAATTTGCTAATTAAATAATATCGTAGAATTACTAATAAAAGTGTCACATTTCCTGCGCCCCGGAATGAGTATTGAGGAAAATGGTAATAGCCTTGACACTGGGATTAAAACACTATTGATGCCATTAAAATGCTAAGTGGGTCCCACCAATTGGCATAACCACATTTTACCGGAGGAATGTCAAAGGAGCATGCGAGGAGCAGCAATTACGATTACAATACACTTAATTATGTGGCCGCATATTTAATAAGAGCCAGAGTAAAACAAAGGTTATGTTAATATGAGTTTATTAACTATTCAAATTTCTTATAGACGTCCTCAGTCAGTTAGTATTTTTGATTTGAAGAAAAGCTGACTTATACAAATACTACATTATTACAGTATGTTATTTGATAACAGTTTTCATAATGTGTGTTTTGAAGTGGGATAAACAGCAGCTGTAAAGCTAAACAATTAGTTTGAGATGGACAAAAACATGGGCTTCTTCTGCCCTCTTGTGGTTACTACACATACGTTTAATTTGGATGCACTTAAAACAAGGCAATTTATATGAGGTTTCTAATCAGTCTAGATTAGCGTGTGTGTATAGAGTGTAAAAATAAGTGCCCTATTGTTCATGTTGTCATTTAAAGTCACTGAATAGTCTGAATAGTTTCCTGCCAGAAGGAAAGCCCCCAGCTGTTGTTTAGTGGAAAAGTAAAGTTTGAGTGAACACTGTCCACTCTTGGACAGTGGCTCCGGGTTATATGTGCACTTAAATCCCTCAGGAACTAACTTGGAGCAAAACTAAAATGGTTCTGTCATCAAGTTATTTGTTCCCATTGTGACATGGGAGAATGGAATTACTAAAAGTACTACATTACTACATTCCTGTTTATGGACCAAAATGTAAATTCATTCAGAATTAAGATTATTTCAAATGGAAACTGAGTTAAAGACATTTTGAAAGCCTTAATTTGAGTTGAAATGTGTCTTTAAATAAGTTTTTACAGATATTGTGGCACATGGTGGTTCATTATCATTTTACCCTTAAGAACTCATGTATAAGAAGTCTGTGTAGGGAGGACGAGATAGCTACAAATAGAAAATGCATCCCTTAGATGTATTTGCTTACCTCAATCCATGGAAGCTGTTGTAAATGTTAGAGTGCTAGAATAGTGTGGTGAATTCAATATGATGAGTACAATATCTTAAAAACACTGATGATCAAAGCTTAAAAAAACTAACAAAAGAGGTACAGTTTAGAAAGGTGGATTTTCTTCTGTACATTCCACAGGTCTAGCTTTAAAATCTGCACAGTTTTGACACTTATGGGGCAGTATTTTAATGAACAATATTATGTGTTTTTATTTGCTGTCATTATCAGTCCCAGACAAAGCCCTTGGTGTAAACAAATGGCAACTCTTGTCCTAATTTATGCTAAAGCAGAGAAGAAATGCATTTGTTTCCAAACCATTATATAGTGAGGCATGCATTAGCTTGGTGCAAATGGACCACTATTCATAATGGTTAACAATGACATCCAATTCAGCCCTGCTAATGAACTTCAATACAATCATGTTGGGTATTAAGCAGTGATTTGTTGCGTCTAAGTGTATCATTGTGGATGCTAATGTTGATGGATATCTGGATGGGGAAGGAAGCAAGCAAGCGTGGCCCAGAGATGTGCCTTTGCAATGACAGTTTACAGAGTAAAGTACAACGGCACCATCTAGTGGCATAATCGCAGAAATGCAGAAATTCACGCACGCACAAACACACACACACACACACACATATATATGTGTGTGTATAGACTAGTAAGTGTTGGAACCACTGTCCAGGCTGAAACATCTAAATTCCATAAGTACGTCAGTGAAAAGGCCC
>JACN01156710.1:0-22801 GCA_000787155.1 Scartelaos histophorus | reverse complement strand
GAAAAACTCGAAAAAAAAACTTGAAAATACAACTTTTATTTTTGTATATGTCGCCATTTTAATACATGATACAGCGATTATATTATATTTTGAATTGATTACAAAACATTTTAAAGATGCACGAGACAACCTTTCTGAAAGAGGGTACCAGGCTTGAATTGTACCTGATGGTATCGTCTCCTTGGTGATATATATGTTTAATGCCATACTGTGGATTTTCCCAAGCAAAACAACAGCATTTCCTTGGAGAGAAGTGTTGTATTCTCTACCAGTTATAAAGCCTTTTAAACATTGGCAACGTAGAAGTAAAGCGTCTAGTAAAAGGGCACAATGCAGTCAACAGAGATCAAACTACCAACTTTTATGAGAGCTTTCCTTTGCACACCGGGACTGCACTTTAAAACTCCTAAAGACACACCTGTTTCTACTGGTGTTCCACGCAGATTAGGCAGCACTTTTTAATTGCATTTGCATAATTATGTTTTGAGCCAAAGTTTATTTTTACATAATTTTTTGTTATTCACGGTGCAGTTGTTTATATTATTTTAGATTTAGCGGCATTTGTGGTTGTTTTTAAGCACAGAATCGAAGAGCTTGTCACATAGGAGTTAAAAGTCCGTGGATTTGACCTGAGAGGTGCATCTGGACATGTTACGATGGACCACAGCACTGATCAGGACTTCAGCAGCAGAAACATGTGACCTTTTCTCTCTCAAACATAAAGATTAGTGTCTCTCAAGGTTCAAAGGTCAATGAGCTACTGTTTCGGTCAGGAGCAGGTATGTTTTACTGTGCATGCATGAGGCTGTGAAGGAAAAATATTTAGTACATACTGAAATATTGGGGATATAACAAAGATTCTAAAGAAAGAAATTCTAAAAATTCTATAAAAGATTCTAAAAAATAGTAAATTTTAGTTCTGGGGTATGGTCATTTCAATAAAAAATCTCTCTGCAACACATGCCTAAAAGATTTGGTCCTGACACCCTCAAATTATTCTTGGCGCAGAGAAATTTAAGGGGAAACTTGGGGAAAATAGTCTTTGAAATGAAATGTTAATGAGGGAAACACACAGAGGATGCAAAATTATATTCTGCGCTTTGAGCTTCCAGGCAAAAAAATGTGTCTGAGAATTTAATTTCAAAACAACAGCTTGGGGAAATTTCTGGCCAACTATTTCTTCGTTCATGTTGTTCCTGCGATCGAGGAGGGAGATAGGATATGAAAATCTGTCTAAATTAAAATTCACAAAGCCGATGAGAGATGCTAATCTTTCTGGACCTACTCCAGGGACACAAGGAGAAAAACTGGACATGTGGACCTGGTAAGTGTCTCTGTTTTGCAATTCTATATCAGCTCCTCAGTACTGTGTCAAGTGCTGTACCTCCGGTTTCTCTCCTTCTCTGTAGTGAGCATAGCTTCCTGATTTAGAGTGGGTTTAAAGGGGCTTAGAGAAGAAAGGGTTAGTGGCGGTTACAAGACCTCATTTTAGGCCTGAGCAAAGGGAGCAACAAGTCAATTAGTGTGACAAGAGATGCCCTGAGAGCACCCTGGGGCTGCCTGCACCCTTGGAGAGTCCAAAATACTGTTACTGCTCAGAGGTTTGGTTTAGGCTTTTATTTCAATCTTGTTTCTAATTATAAATGTGACAAATGCAATTTCTATAAAGATAAATCTGAATAAGAAAAATAATTAACATTGTTAGTGAACAAAATTCACAAACTCTGAGCTTTTGTAGTATGATGCAACATACAAGAATGAAAATAATATGAAAATATAATAGAAAAATAAATAAAATAATAACATGGTTGCTTTTCTGGTGGAGGGCCATAAAATGCTTTTCTCCATGGAGATGTTATTGCTTTGCTTTGTCTGGAATGTTTCACATTATGGCATTAAACCTTTGGTCTCCATGGAGACCAAACCAGATCCAAGTAACAGGTCAAATCTGTGGTGAAGAATTCCTGCTTTTCTAGGTATTTTTGAACAGTAAAACTACCTGTAATTTAATAAATGACAGAGCTGCTTGGGTCCTCCTCCTGGGAGCTTGAGAGTTCTGTGCAGTATTTTTGCTGTTCCTTGTACTGCACTTTTCTTGACTGCGATATCTGTTGTTTTTCCCAGTATCTGCTGTAACCACTCCTCCAGTTTGGGGGTTACCCGCTGTACATGATCCTGCCGTTTTGATTTCGCTATTAAGGTGGCGGTTTACAAGAAACGTTCTACAACCACAACAGGATGTCACAAAGTACTAAAAAAATCGGAATGAAAATCACAACGGATCAAAATATAACAAAAGTATTAGTAGGATTATTATGTAGCTTTAAAGAGGTGGCAAGAAAAAAACAACAACTTAAAATTATCAAAAATAGCTTAAAAAACATAAATTCTTCTATACAATTTGGTTTCCAAGTCTCTATGGACGTTGATAAGTTTATGGTTTGTCTTCATTTGTTCATAAATCAAAACACGAACAAAAAAATACAACTTCACAAACCTGATACAGTGTGGAGTAGTTTCATTAGTGTGTAGTTTTATGTAGTTGTATGTATGTATGTATGTAGTTATGTGTGTGTGTGTGTGTGTGTGTGTGTGTGTTTGTGTGTGTGTGTGTGTGTGTGTGTGCGCGCGTGTGCATGTGCGTGTGTGTGTGCGTGCAGGACAACAGTGCAAAACAAGTGAGGCAAGTAGATTAATTATTGTACTATGGATGGTTGAGTAAAATTATACCATATATCTATTTTCTGTAATAATTTTTCCTTGATAAAACCTGATTTAAGAGCACATAGTTTTTTGTGTACTTTCCATCATATATTGCAGTTTAACCAATCATGCTCTTGCAGATTTGTTTGACAGGAAGTTCTCCCCTTAATATTTACTATGGAACGTCCCTGCTGTTTATGGCCCCAAACAAAAGCACTGATTTATTAAACATGTCTAAAACGAGCACTGATCTTCTCCTACGCCCTGAATAATGCACAGTAACAGATGCAGTGCACTGGCTCTGACCTCTGCTATAATGGCAGGGTTAAACCAGAGCTGTAGCTTTAATCTCCACATGTCCACAGAAGTGTTGATTGGCTCATTTTGAGACGTGCCTTAACCTGTGGAGGAAATGGATGTGACACTTGTGTTAATGATGAAGACTGTGGTGTCAGAGTGGCATTTTATTACAAATAAGCCTCTCAGTTTAGCCTCTGTCAGTGATGAAGATGGAATACAGCGGGCTGACCTAAAGCCACTCAATCAATACAGACTCCGATGGAAAGAGGAGAATTCATTTGACACCACTGCAATCGTTGTCATACAAACCACCACAAACACATCCATATGTAGTGGAAGTTCTGAACAAAGTAGTCAATAGTTCAATTCAAAGTCAAAACACAACATTTGATGCATTTACTATTGCAAATGTGCTGATTAGGTTTGAATTGTATTGGTTCTACTTTTGTTACTTTGGGCTCATTTGGTTAGAGTTTCACATATTTTTTTAAGACCCTAATTAAAACCCTAATTGATCCAGTGGTGGAGGTTTCAAAATGACTTGACTTAAAAAATGTCGTCCAGATTACTTGAAAACATTTTTATCCAGATTCCCTATTTGGCAAACTATTCAGGAAATGTACAATTTTGCCCTATTTAGTTATGATTTATATTGATTTATTTAGTTTTTGACAACCCAACGTGTGACAACCCAACTAGGAAACCAAAATTCAATAAATGTATAATTCAAAATCTCTAGGTGCGATACAAACCAAAGGATCTCAAACCATAATATATCAAACATTACATTCTAATTTATTACATTACAACTGTCAACAAAGTAGAAGACTTATTTCACAAATGTATCATAAAAAATTAATTCATCACGGAAATAAAAGTGACAACAGTAATCTTAATTCCTCTTATCTTCTATGCTACACATTGCTTTTTATTGCCACAGATTTACAGATTTATGACTGTCTCATACACTTCTCCTAAACCAAATGTAATGCACGGAAATCCATACGGTTATATACAGTGAAAGAGGTCCTCTACTGAAACTACTTTTATGGCACTTTTAAATTTATGGTGGTCACATCTTTATGAGAAAATCTACAGGCACATGGCACACAACTATATATAATGATTGAAAATAGACTGCATGAAAACACCGCGTTGGCTTGATGAGGTTCATTATGAAAACATTATTGTTCATGGGAGTTTTCGATAATAAGAACAGCGTCTGATGAGGCAAATAAATCGCCTGGATGAACGCCCGGGGCCCCATTTGCGGCTCTAATGTACTTGCCTACAGTTGTGCAACAAAACTGTCAATAATCATTAACACATTGTGGTTTGCTATCAATTTACATTTTCATCAATACAGACATTTTGGAGAACTTAAGCGAGACACGGCGGCGCCCTTTGCCTCCTACGTCGTCAGTAGTGTTAATATAGATAGATTACAACTGGTTTTCTTTAAGAGGAAGTATTCTTCAGCAGAATACTTCTTGGTTGACCCCGGTGCACCGCTTTGACCATCATTTTGTCATGTTCTGCTTCATCTGAAATAGAGGCCAGCAGTTAAGTGTCTCCAGCCTGCTCCCCACGGACGGCAAACTGTGAGCTTTATAACTTTGTAAATGTCACACTCCTGCTTTTGCACGCAGTCAAGCAAGAAAAGCTTTAAAAGAAGAATGGTGCCCGTGAAGAGCAAAACAGGCTCCAAAAACAAACTTTTTGGTTCGAATGAAAACGTTTTTTAGGTGTTGGCACTGATGGATCCGTTGCTCAACATCGACCCCTTGGTGACCTCCGTGCTGACCGTCGAAAGCGGCACGGTCTCGTATCTTTCGGTAACCGCCCAGCAGCGACATCTCAGTATGGTGGACTTGAGCTGCTTTTGGAAGTTGCTGTTGAGGAAACCGTATATGATGGGATTGACGCAGGTGGACGCCATGGCCGCGAGATGGCAGAAGGAGAAGATGGCGTCGTGGCTGCAGGTGGGCAGAGCCTCGTGGTTCCAGTCAAAAACGGTGTTGAAGATATTAAGAGGCAACCAGGAGAGAGCGAACGCCACCACGATGGCCGTCAGCATGATGTTAATCCTCGTGGCGCCTTTGTTTTTCTTCTGCGTGTTGTTTCCACTCCTCTCCACGATCTCCTTCCTTCTCCTCAGGCGCAAGTAGATGTGCAAATAACAGATCATGATGAAAAGGATCGGCAGGAGGTACTGGAAGACAATCAAGGAGGTGGTGTAGGCTCGCCTCATCGCTAACGACGGCCACTTTTCCATGCAGACGAGCTGGTCGGAGAGTGGAAGGGGGATGCTTAGGTTCTGGAAGGGTAGTACCAGAACGTTGAAGGTCAAAAAAGGCACTGAAATCAAACACGCCACCAACCAAGTGCCCCCCACAGCAACATAGGACTGGGCCACTGTGGGCTTCCAACCAGTCGGGTGGACTATGAGCTGGTAGCGCTCCATCGCAATCAGAACAAGGGAGAAGATGGAGACAGAGACCGAAATGCACTGAACGAACGGCGTGAGCTTACACATAGCACTGCCTAAAATCCAATGGTCCATCAACGTGTATATTATGGTAACAGGGAGGCAGACGATACACATGAGGATATCGGAGCAGGAGAGGTTGGCGATCAGTATGTTAGTGACGTTACGCATCTCCTTGTGCCTCGTGATGACAAAAACAAGGCAGGAGTTTCCGATTAGTCCCACAGCCAGGACCACGCTGTAGGCAATAATGAGGAAGGTGGTGCCGCTCACGGACATGGAGCAGTCTTCAGAGGCGAGGGCCAGGTCTCTCCACAGAGCGTGGTTGTAGAAGGAGTTGTACTGGAGATCCATGTTTGCACTTCAACGGGCAGACTTTAATTAAACCGATTTGTTGTTGTCACACTTCTTGTAATTGCCTCATGAATTTGTTTTTGGAGGGCCGTCGAAGCTTGTCCTTAATCTTCAAATGTCATTACTTCAGTGCCTGGACAAAAATAAAAATGATTAAAACATTTACTCTTTACTGTATGAGAACATATGTTTATTAACAAGTTCAATTCAAGTCAAAGTGAACTCCTAATTAGAGCTGCACTATGTCATATTTCTGGGGGGGTCCATCACCTGCTTATCTCCATGGAGATATTTTTGCATTCAGCATTCGATATTTATCTTGAATATATTCAATTAAAGGTGTTTTACTGCCTTGAAGGTGAAAATATACATTCTATGTGAGAGCAGGGTTATCTCCCCACAGATCTGACCTGTATCTCAGCCATCTGCTTGTATCCATAAATACATATGTTTAATGATATGATGCAGAACAGGGTGTTAAGCTCAAATTAACAGAGTAGCAACATTAAAAACTGGGACTAAGTCGTGGTGATATATGTTTAATGCCATACTGTGGAATTTCCCAAGCAAAACGGCAACATTTCCTTGGAGAGAAGTGTTGTATTCTCTACCAGTTATAAAGCCTTTTAAACATTGGCAATGTAGAAGTGAAGGGTCTAGTAAAAGGGCACAATGCAGGCAACAGAGATCAAACTACCAACTTTTATGAGTGAAAATTCACTATTTGATATGATCTTGCGGACCAAATATATTTATATCATGGGCCCAGTTTGACCTGTGGGCGTGAGTTTGACATGTCTGAGGTAGAACATTCTTGTCCTAACATCTCCATGAAGACAAACAGGTGGCGGTCCCCCCACCAGAAGACTTACAGTACAACTTTAACTGCATTGATTAAACATGTCGTCCAAACTGCAGTGAAACACTCATTAGCAGATAACATGGTTACAGAGATTGAAACAGCAGTGGTTATTATTTGGAGAAACTAATTTTATGATTAGCTATGAAAGCAACACATGACTCAGAAATAGATTATCTACAAGTTTCTACATTCCCCTCGTCTGTTCCAAGTCAATCTCAGGATCTGTGGAGCGTCGCTGGTCTCATTGGTCCAATTTCAGCTTTGTTAGCATCACTTTCACGTAAAGGGAGGTTTTAAAACAATGATTCCAGCAGTGCAGGTGGATCATTTTGGGGGGTGCTTCCTCTCCTAAAGGTCCATGCACTATCTGCTCTGTTGCACCTCGAGACGGCAGCCCACACCTCCACTTCTCTACATCACTGTAATGGCACGCCGATGCACATTTCCATCACAATAACAGTAATAATGTCTGCTCTTTTACACAATCGTCTCCCACAAATGTTTGCTCCCCTTATGACAGCCGCAATTTATTCTGGTTGAATCATCAAGGAAAACTCTCTCTCTCCTCCATTCTCAACAACACTTACCTATGCTGTCAAAGAATAATAAAACATTCACTAAAGCTGTGTGTCTCATATTCTCTTGTGGATGCAGTGGAAATAATCAACAGCACTGATTAACCACATGTTTTAGCCCATGTTTGGTCTCCCAAATGATGTAGGCTGTTTTACAGAGGGAATTGGCTGCATATGTGGATTATCTTTCATTTTAATTGAGAACCAAGGACAATAGCCTATACTAAGATAACAATGAACGCTCTGCCTTATTACCATGATGCACAGCACATAGGCACGCTGATAAGGAGACACGTAGTGACAAAAGCGCACGTAAAAATAGAGCCATTTGAATAATATATCATGATACGTGATAAGAATAAGTGATATCCAACAAACAAAGCAACATTTACTCAAGGAAAATGTTGGGGAAAAATTTAAGCATGCAGAATAAAAAAGTTCTTTTGCCTACCTGGTAAACGTCCTTAGTTTTTTCTTCCTCTAATGTCTGTGTCGAACTATTCCACACCGGGACAGGTGCACGTAACTTGGGGTAAATCCCACAGGCTGCAGCGTCTGTCCAGAAGTAAAAGCATCATTTATTTCACTGTTAAAACCCTCAAAATGCCGCTTAATGGAGCTCTATAAAAACAGGCTGACGGGCGGGCAAATGAACAATGTGTCAGGAGCCTAAAACAAGGCGCGCAGACGAGGGAGACGTTCGCTTGATGAATCAGGTTGTTAAAAGATCGTAAAAGAGTAAAGACACACAAGACAGCGCGGACTTTCACTTTTAGCACAAGCTCCGTTTCTTACCGGAGTGCGGCGTGTGGTCTCCTCTCTCCCACTTTGTCCGCACGGATCTTTCTCCGCACGGATCCCCGCATCAGGTGAGGAGAGGAGGCAGAGGAGGTGATGAGCGCGCAGGCAGGAGCACAGGAGGAGTGGAGATGGCTCTTAAAGCGCCCTTATGTATCACACTCTCTGCTGGGGATGGGACTGGAGAACATGTTACATAATGAAATATCTCGCCGTGACACGCACGCGCGCCGCACACGCGCCAA
The DNA here is from genome assembly GCA_000787155.1 of Scartelaos histophorus. NCBI lineage: Eukaryota > Metazoa > Chordata > Actinopteri > Gobiiformes > Gobiidae > Scartelaos > Scartelaos histophorus. The sequence continues at coordinate 14,476 of JACN01156710.1, read as the reverse complement.
CACACTCACTCAGACGTGCGCGTGCACGTCCTGATACACGCGCGAGCGCGGACGGAGGAACTAGTTCAGTTTTAGCTGCACCTGAGCAAGACAACACCGACACCGGGCATCAGACCAGCGCGTTTGACGTGCGCTGAATGGCGCGAGACTTGATGGTTTATATTATGACCAAAACGTGCCATAATGATCCTATATCTGAAATGATCTTACACTGTGTAGAGGCTGCAGATGCCCAGGTGGACTTATGTAGGTGGGCCTGTATGCAAGAGGGTTCAATGTAATCGTGTCTTTGTGACTGTGGAGACTATGATGGGCACCACTTTTTGCTTTGATAACAGCTTAAATAGGACTAGCCTATATTTTATCTTAGTTCATTTAACGCAGTTGCGACACATTTTTACTCAGAGAACGTCATAAAGTGACGCTTTCTCCGTGCCCTTGGCTGACAAATGTACGGGACCACCAGCGCCGACACCTGTCACCAAATCACTGTGCTCTTATTTTTTTCTGGAGGTGACAAGTCACAAGAAAGTTAAAGCCATACTTCAGAAGATTCTGGAAGGAACTGCAGACGTTTTCTGCCATACTGTGGAAGATTAGACTACGTTAAAAACAAAGGAACATTTTAAAACGACATACAAATGCAGACCTATGTGCATTTCAGCTAATCCATTGCTGTTCTCTTCGTGAATTGGAAAAAAAGATTTAGAATGTTATGAAGTCAAGTCTTTTCTTTTTTCCACCTTTTTAATTATATTCTTATACAATGAAATTGCGTGTAAAATTACATATATGAGTATAAATAAAACACGCACTAAAGCTGTGTGCAACAGAGAGTGCAACTTTGGACCATGCTGAGTCTCACCCCTTTATATCAAAAACAGCTCTGGTTGTATCTGTTCTGTCTGGTTTGTATTGTATCTCTTAACATTATTTAACCCAGACAGAAGTAACAGAATGAAGATTATTCATTTTTTGAAATGTAAGTTAAGTTGCAAATATGTCAATAATATATCAAGCAATACTTGTGTTTGTTTGGCTATCCTAAAAGCCAAGTACAGCCAAGTATGTAAGTATAGCCCATTTTATATGACCTAATATTAAGTCATAAAAAATAGGCTATATGTTAAAAAATGAGCTGGCTCTGCTTAGGCTCATCAAGCATTACTCTTTTCACCTATATCTGCGTGAAAATAACTTAATGTTAAAAGTTAGCCACACTGACACAAGTATTGCTTGATGTAGCCTATTTGCAACTTATTGGAACTTATTGGAATGTGCAATATTACATTTCAGTAGATGGATCCTTCATATCATCAGACAATATTGATTTGACCTACATCTCTGTCAAATAATGTTATACAAAACAAATTAGACAGTACAGACACAAACATTTTTGGATAAAAAGAGGGGAGACCCAACATGGTTCAAAGTTTCACTTTCTACAGTAGTTACTCATTTTATATGCATAGTTTGCAATCATTATAGAACTAAAATAACAGTAAATCCCCTGCACAAGATGCTACACACAAGTAGCAGCAGTGTAATGGCTGTGTATTGTCAACATAAATGACATCTGGCTTGTCATTAGAGTTTGTGGGCTGTATTCTATTTTCTACACACTCCCTTCCTTTTATTAGGTATCATGATACATTTGATAAACATTTTAAACTTAATAGTTTCTGTATGAGTAACTATTTGAAGGGCATTCAATGGCCCCATTGAACAGAACTCTGCTTTTTCCAAACAAGTGTATAAATATTATTACAATCACTTGTGTGACAAATGACAAACATAAATGTCAAACATTCGAATCAACATTTACAATCAATACATACAAAATGCAAGAGATACAATTTCATTAAAAACATTATTTACACAGAATGCAAAATGATAAATAAAAGTTAATAAGTGATTGGTTTTAAGGGTAAGTATCTGGAGTTAAAAAGGATGAAAAGAAATGCTAAAGTGGGTATTCAAGAAGATTGCATTCAGAAGGTTTGGATATGATCCTAATTCTATATTATTATTATTATTATAATTATTACACATATATTGATAATAGAAAACCTGCCAACAACCAGATATGAAGAGAGTCAAATCCCACTGTATGTGCACAAAGCAGCAGAGTGGCATCACTGCATCCTGAAATCTCACATAAGACAAACTCCATAGTCGCCTCTTTATAATGCCTCCTTCTTCCAATCTCACACTAGGGACTATTTTAGACCCATTTTTCTTTGCACCTCTTCTGCTTGTGCAACAGATTGTTAACTGCCTCTTCACACTGTCCCCACACACGACTGCTCAGAGCTGCACTGGCGTCTCTGTGCAGTTCATTATACTCTAAGGCAGCGCCAGGCCTCCAAAGACCAGTCATTTCTGATCTACCGACAGTGCAGTTGTTGAAAAGGCTATATGTAATTATGTCATCATCAACCCTTCAATAGGTCTGACATTGAATGGCTTGTACTTACACTGTCACTCTCCTTATCCTTCTTCCAGGTGTTTTGACACACACTCGTCCAAAGGCAACAATTGTGACGAACAAATGACAAGCTGTCAGGGGCAGCGAGGACATGCTAGGAAACTGAAGTGGGCTGGATCTATATCAGCTGATAAGTGAACTGATTTTCTCATTTTGTCTAAAGAATACACTTTTACATGTACTGAGATATCAAGAATTTTTACCTTTGTGTTAATGACTCAAATAGAGCTTTATCATAAAGGTCTAGTAGCTGCTGTCCAAAAGTGATCATGTACTTAAAACAAAGACTGTTTCTTGGGAGAAATGACCGGGATTATTGTTTGCAAAAAGATGGTGAGAGGGGAAAGGGGGAAAATTAAATGGTGACAGAAAAATGGGACAATTTGGACAATTTGTCTACCACGTCTACAACTGTCAAAGTGTCTGTGGGAAATGATTTTTTTTTCCTGTGTCTTTGTATGTTATATTATTTTGTTTTTTATTTTGTCTTGATTTGTACAATTTAGGTATGTATATATATGTGTGTGTGTGTGTGTGTGTGTGTGTGTGTATAGAGAAAGAGAGAGAGAGGGAACATAAGAACATAATTCCTTTTTATCACCTTCTTGTCACAATCACTGTCATCTGCCACTCAGCTCTCGCACAGCTCTCATCACACAACATCTCTTTTCTTCTTTTCTTTTCTATTCTCCTGCATTCAGCAGCAAAATCATCTTGTACCTCCACCCGTCCGTCTCGTCCTTCTCACGACCACCTCAGTACTTCACATACCGAGGCAGTATTTATGTATTCAGTGATTGTTATGGGTCTTGTTATGGGTAGAGGGGGTATAGACAGGCAGGGGGGATACAGATTCCACCTCAACCTCTACCAGTCTTATCACATCAAAAGAAGAAGGTCTCTTGTGATTTCCACATGGGGGCTCCAAAGACACTAATGCTAATCTACACCTGTCGTCCCTTAGCAGGTTGGTGGAAACACTGAAAATACAGATTATATATAGATAAATTGACCACAAATAAATTAAACAGATATTACCTCGGGTTACATTGTTCAAATACTATTCAAAACAAAAGCCAAGCAACATACAGCCATACACATAAGCACTTATTAAACATATACTTTTTCCCTTGTAACCTTATTATGTCCAGTAGAAATTGTGACCTAGCCTCATATTAAAGTGAGTCTTGACACCATCATTGTATTCGTGTACCATAGATTCCCAGAGGCTTCTTAGTTGACCCCAGTTCTGAACAAATGCCAGGCTGCTGGAAGAAGCCTGCATCAGTCAAATCCCATGTGACGGAGTGCGCCCTTCTGCCCCCCTGATAAAATAGGACTTTTGGACGCACATTTATTCCCTAACAGAGCACTGCCTGTGGAGTAATGCACATTGCAAAATAGATAAATGTCATCTTTTAAAGAACCATTATGGTTTTTAAGTCTTCAGTCACTATGATATGTGCCCCGTGTAGTTCCTCAAATCAGATTTCTGGAAATCCATCCAATCCAAGACTTACTGTCATGTCATTGATCAAGATGATAACAATCTGGGCAAAAACAACTAATATCAACATTCACTCATCTACTGATTCCAATTAGTGACTATAGATGAGCCTTGGTCTAATACTTCTAATACTGGAGGCAAAGTCAATTTAGGATGAGACAAATAACTGATTGCATGATGATTGAACTTGCAACCTGCAAGAGCTAAATTTTCCATGATGTAATGTATCAGTATCATAACTATGATGAATTAACTGATTGTAAGTTGATTCATAATTCTTAAAGAAAATGCAAAAAAGTTATTTAACATTGTTTTTGACATTTCACTTTTCGGTGATGTCTGCCAAGAAGGTTTTTATGGATGTAGACCAGTGGTGCAAGAGTATATTTTTAGCCTAAGAAAACCGCTATTAAGCCTCCAAAAGAAAATGGATTACAGCAAAGACTGGGAGACAGAAAATTGGACAGTGAAGAAGCAGAGATAGAGCTTTATTAAAACTCAATTGCATTAGTTGACCATAAGGCAGAATCCATCTATTGTACATTAGACCTGCTGACCTTCACTGTTTAATTGATATGAATTCCCAGCATGCCCCTGCACCTGCCCTACGAGGTAGTCTCCGGTCATGTCGCTGCTGGTGTAACTGCAGTTTCTCTCAGTTTCACACAATCACACCTCATACTGATGTCAGCTCATGATGCTCAACATATTTTAACGTCACATTCAATAAAGTGGAAGATGTCACACCCCAAAATAGCACCTGTAGAAAAAACAAGTGTCAACTGTATCTGAGGAGCTGCCAAAACACACCCGAGCTGGCTAATATTGACTTTAAAAATCCTGTTTAATCCAGGTCCACTGACATGCTGAGTATTTTATGGCACCCACCTACGCAGTCATTGGCCAGACTTTAACCATTTCTCAATTAAAATTTGATCCAGTGTTGGTCCCTTCATGCTTGACCTCATTGCAAGATCTGGAGGGAAACAATATCAGTTTCCAGGGATCCTCTACACGGGCTGTGATTTGACAAAGCTACTGAAAAAAACTGATGCCAAATCGAATATGGTTTTAAGTGTAAATTAATCATTTTGTTATGTGCCGTAGAGGGTGCTGTTCTATTAGTAATGGAATAAGTCGTCCTCGGAGAGAAGCTGTCAAACACAGTCCAACAGGCGGCTGACGGTCTCTAGCTGCTGCTGTCTTGTACAATTTCTTCCAGTGGGAAAACTGTGGCAATGTGTGAAGCGTGGAACAAGTTATGAGGCTCCCGACTGATTCTCATCTCAAGTTCATCTTCTTCCACAAATCCAATTTAACTAGTAGACATATGTTTCAAAAAGTGGTGTGTAAAGTAAAACATTTGTCATTTTCCAAAATAATGTATAACAAAGGAAAAGAATGAGATGAGAGCGTTTCTTTATAGATTGCAAACCTGATTGTTTCTATGAATATGTCATTGCTCTGCCATAAATGTTCCACAGTATGACACAAAAAACAGGCATTCTTACTGTGAACAGGGTCGACTCTCCACAGATCTGACCTGTAATTTGGTCTAGTTTGGTCTACATGAAGATAGAAAGACTTAATGCCACACTATGTCACATTCTAGACAAAGAAATAATATCTCCACACAGAGAAAAGCAACGTTACGCAATGCACCTTTAATACAAGTACAGATATGAATATTTTATCTATGCCCTATTGCAGATATTTTTAACCAGATTATGTTATTAGGCTTTTTGAGTTGTTTAGCACATGGACATAGTAGATTGGCTGGATTTCATGAATATATTTGTGAATTTAACAAGCAGGTAATCTTCAAGCTTGGGGCGGAACAGAATATACTCAGAAGAGGCCAATATTTTGGTTGAGTTGGTTTATTTGATCTAATTCCCCATTGTGCTATGCATGGGTGTCTTTGGCTTTTCCCCCTAAAGTTTAGTCTAACAGAGCCTGCTGCAAATATATGACACATAATTTAATATAAGCCGCTTGCTCACTGCATATTGGCTATAAAGATAATGTTGATCGATTATTTGTAAGCAAAACAAAACAAACTGAAGGAATCGTTCCAAGTGCGATGGCAGTTTTTCCCGAGCCTCAAGTGTTTATCTTCATGGGGAGTGATGGATCCCGCCGCCTGCCTTCTTTACAGCCTTGATCAGACTGTAATTTTGGAAGAAAGCGCGACTGGGTTTGGTGCAAGTGAGAAATTATTGCTTGGTTTGCTGTCACCTAGCAGCTATGTCAATATAGAAGCTGCCAGATCTGAGAATACTCACTCACAGAGAAGTGATCGTCCGGGTCTATTGCGGTATGCTGCAATATAAAAAGAAAAAGAAAGGCAAGGACATTCTATCAAGTTTTCACTCTTAATTACATCAAGTCAGTGCAGATTCTTATTTTGGTAATGTCCATGTTGTCCTCTGTTGTAATAAACAGTGTTGAAGTGGTACGTTGACGTGTTTCTGCTGCTATTGCATCTATAGAAGAGTCAAAATTACCCCGTCTTGGTGACATATCACACATCGTCTGTTACGTCCTGAGGCTTGGTCAACCTTACAGACCTGCAGGTCATTCAGACTGACCACGCCTCCTGACCAACCTTAGTCACTGTATGCCTAAAAGAAAAAGAGCAATCTGCAGTTACATCATTATGCACTGAAGGTTGTTTTGGTATTTGCCTGTAGTATTTTTTTGTTTGTGTTAAATCTATTTTTGTAGCCTGTTGAATAGTTTCTGTTGTCTGCTCCTTTTGGATATTATATTATAAATTATTTGCATTTAAAAGATGTGATGGGTGCAGCACTTTATGTAGCCTAGTTCAAGTTACAGGTTAAAGGCTCTTTAAAATACCCAGTTATAGTATAACCACTGCAAATATTATGTATATGAGCCAAGATTGACAGTTAATTCAGCTAGTGCTGCACTTTCACCTGCAGTTGGCTTGTACAGCTGACAAGAGGAGACAGCCTAATGCACTGTGCACTTAGTAATGGTAAAATCAGGCTTTTTATTCTGTGAAGCCTGACATAAACAGGACCAGTCTTTCTAGCCGCTGAGTAAAATTTCTAAGTGGCTTTTAGCCTTTTGTACCCTTGTCTAATTCTCAACAGAAATGATTGTAGTTAAACATTTACATTACATTACAGAGTCAGACTCTGATATCATGTCCAAGCACTTGCTATTTTTTGTTGTGCAGAGCAAGCAAAGTGCATACAAAATGAGTGACAAAGCACAGCATTACAAGTAAATGCAAGGCTTCTATTTTAGACTATGCAGTGCAGCGATACAATAAATTCAGTGCACAAAGACAGCTTGTATATGAGCCTATTTGAAACATAAGCACCAGATAGGTTTGCTTACAGTCCACTAAACAATCATTCTTAAGATGAATGTGAGTGATTTTGTTGTATGCCACACGGTCACCATTAGGAAAAGCTATTCAGTCCACATTGCACTAATAACAAGGCTATTCAGCTATATCCAGTCATTTAACTTAGACGCAGCTGCAGCTAAGCCACATTATTGCAGAGCAATTGTGGTGTGAGTGATTGCTCTGGTGGTGATGGTGATGTCCCATGTACAAGCTGCAGGGCATTTCTTTAGCTAGGTGGTGCATAAAAATGTGGGAAATGATATAATTTACTATTTGCAAAGTGCATTTTAATACACATGACAAATGTGAGTAAGTAATGTAATGTAGTAATGTACATGTGACAAGAAAATAAATCAAGGGAAGAATTATGTAGCAGGGCTTTTCAAGTTAAGGACACGTCAACCTATATGTCTTGAAACTATACATGCAAATTAGTCTCTGTGAAGATGGATGAGAAATCTAACTGTTATGGACATTGTGGTAATTCCTTTGTACAGCGATGAGAAGCTATTTTCCCTAGCATTATAATACCACCCTAGTAATAACACAACTGTGACCGAATGAACATGAAAACCCAAGAATTCATTGTTTACACACTCAGTGAACTGAACTAACAAATTAGTATTCAACATTCAGCTTAACAGTTGTAGTTTCTTGCTGCATTCTCTAAATTGAGAAACACAGCCCTCTAGTGGCCAAAAACGTACTTACATGTGCAAAAGACTTGTAACGTAATAAATCTCCATATCATTTTAATAACTGTAAGTAATGTATAATTAAGTACATACGTATTTATAATTAAAATAAGCGATATATAAGCCAAGGTATTGCGATGCTTAATATTTTAATTCTAAAGGTGACACTTCAGCAAAAGAAGTGGCTATGTGAAGGATAACTTGTGATTGGATGTTGACCCGGAAAAGGGGGGGTCCCTGTGAGGCAGCATTAACCAATCAGCTTTTGATCTCTGATCGCTTGACTCCAAAAGTAAACAGACTTGTTTTAGGCTGTCAAAAACCAAGAGGCCTCACAGATTAATCCGTATAAGGACCGTCGTCACTCGGATATCTAAATGGACCACGCCCTGGAAAAGAGCAGAAGGTGATTTTTTTATTTATTCCCTGCATTGTGGCTTGTTGTGTTCAGCTAGCAGAGTCCTTGGTTAGCCCATGTAGCAAATGAAGGGGGTTTACTTCTCAACATAAGCATGCAAACCCCAGGACTAATGTTAAGAAATGACATTCGTTTGCATTCTTGTTGTGCAGTCATTCAACGCTTTAGCCATAAGCTTGACAAACCTTCAGGTTTTGTAGCTTTTTGAGTATGTCACCTACACAAATAGAAAGAATTGGGTTTCTGCTCGATAGATAACGCAATGAAGCCTGAGTACAAGTTTCCTGCTATGGCTGAAGACAGAGAATTAAGTCCAATGGGAGGATGCCCCAGATCCTCCAGTCGCAAGGGTCGACAGACCTTCTGGAGCTCGTCCCACTTCTGCAGCTTGTTAGACGGCCTGGTGGGGCTCAGGCAGTCCGGGCTGCTGTTTGATGTAGTGCTCCAGGTGGAGGGGAGACCCATCGAGGCTCACCGCATCCTGCTGGCAGCCTCCTGTGACTACTTCAGGTACTTCCGCCATCGTCGTTTGATTTTATTTATCTATACACTGCAGTATTACTTTTTGTGTAGCATGTTATGGCTTGGCTTAATGTGTTTTGAAAACTTGTGAGTTATAACAATCTGTAACATTTGGCACATTAGTCCTGAATGTGTGCAGATCTACATGAGATCTATTTACTGTGAGCTTGTTGTTCAGATATGCTCTGACCTCAAAAATATATTATAAGATTTTATTATTTGTTTTAACAAATAATGCTTTATTTTTGTTTGACTAAATCTCAGGTCTGGAACTATCTTTATGTGTCTACAGGGGGATGTTCGCAGGAGGGCTCCGCGAGACACAACAAAATGAGATCCCAATTCATGGTGTAACATATGTAGCCATGAAGAAAATACTTGATTACATCTACACTTCAGAGATTGAGTTAGACCTGGAATGTGTACAGGAAGTTTTGGTCGCTGCCACATTGTTTCAGGTACCATTCTTTTTATTGCTTTAAGAGTGAAAGTAAAAGTGTCAACGCTCCAGTGGTACTTTTCCACTGTAATCAAACAATAATTATAAAAGAGACTATTATACTAGAACTGACTAATGGAGAAGTGAACGTGGTCAATCACAGAATTCTATTTTATTAAATTTGTCTATTAAAAACAAATAAAAATCATTCTCAATGTTAATTTTCTGAACATAAATAAGACACACTATTAGTAATTGCCACTAAAAATAGTAACAAGTCAAATCTCTTCCTTAAACCACATTCTTTTATTGACAGGATTGGCTGTTGATTTCTTGATTAAAAAGATTAAATTATTGCCTGATGATTGAAATTCTATTAATAAAAGCACAGCCCTAATGTGCAATAAACATGAAAAATAGGAAAAAAGATTACACTATCCACTGACTTTGACCTTTTGAACAGCTTGAGATTGTCATCGGCTTCTGCTGTGACTTCCTCTACTCCTGGCTGGATGAGACCAACATTTTAGAGGTCCACCATCTCGCTGATATGTACGGGCTGGAACAACTCAAATCCCGAGTCCACTCCTACATCCTCAAGAACATTCAGAGCCTGTCCAGGGCCGATGTGTACAGACAGCTGCCCGAGGAGGAGGTGCACAGGGCTCTGAACAGTAATGAACTCCAGGTGAACAGTGAGAATGAGGTGTACGAGGCAGCGCTGCACTATCACTTCAGCCCCGAGCAGGTGGAGACTGATCAGGTCTACCTCAAGGTCAGTCAACAGGTGTGTCTGCACTTTCAGCATTAAAACACAATGACGCGCAGTGGGGGAATGTAAAATAGTAAAAGTAGTTAAGTGCTGTGTATACACAGCACTTAGGTATCTGTACAGTAGGTATCTGTACTTTAGTTCAGTACATTTTTAACTGGATACTTTTTACTTTTATTTAACTACATTTGAAAGGAGGTTTTTATTTGATTATTTATTGTATTGTATATATTTTAATATTATTTTTAGGACTTTATTTTTACTTTCTACTTAAGTACGTTTGAAAGTATTTGTTGGTTTGAGACCTGCTGAAAAGACAAAACAGCTACAAAAATACATTCATTCAGTTGTTTCTGTTGAACAAAAGCACAAATCTTTATCAAAATCACTACATTTGAAGCTTTATTACATCTCTGTGAAATACTTTGAAATTAAGTACATTTTAAACAGCTATTTAAATACTTTTACTTAAGTAGATTTTTTTTCTTGTGATACTTTTACTTGAGTTTTTTTTTTTTGCTCTGGTATCTGTATTTTTACTTAACCACCTTCTTCTTACAACCACCACTGACTAAAACAAATGTTATTGTGCATGAAGAAATGAATTGGTGAATTCCTTCATTAAAGTGTGACTAAACATTAAAGGAAGTAAAAGTAAAAAGTGTTTTAGTTGTATTTTCTACCGCAAGCTAGCTTAAATTGCAGCTTTGTAGTTTAAAACTGTCAGAAACTTTTGAGAGTTTTTGAGGTCACATGAATGCAGCATCACCCAGCTTGTTTGCACTGTGGTTTAACCACAGTATCCCTGGTTCTGTTACATCTTATTATTAGGATTTTCTCCAAATGCACATAGCCATCCATGTTTGTTTTGACACTGAATGAGCCAAGTGTTTCTCTGATTGGTTAATGCACTTGTCAATCCAGCCATCACAGACTCGATTCCAGGATATCTTGTCTGTGTTGAATAAGAATAGTTATGAAAAACATGGGTGTCCATGTCATTGCTTTGCTTGGAATGTTCCCCAGTATTGCATTAAACTTATCTATTCTGCATTTATTCACATATAGGCGTTATAATTACTACTCTCTTACTCTTGCATTTGGAATATGAATGTAATGAATACAAGTTGCTTAATGTAAAGAGAAGGTTTACATTTGTGGAGGATGTTAAGTTCGGAGAAAAGCCAATGAAAAGTCTTATTTTTTTAGTGAAAGATAATATAAAATTTGTGTGTGAGAGGAGTGCATTGAGAATCAATGACTGTCATATTTAATCATATTTGTGTATATTATTGTATTTTAAAGGACAACCTGAAAATGCTGGAGACGGTGCGCTTCTGTCTGATTGAGAAGCACATTTTGGAGAGATTGCACAGCAGACTCAGCCCATGTCCTCTGAGGGATCTGGTTTCTGAAGCTCTTAAATATCATGAACTTGAAATCCTGCAGCCCGTCCTCCAAAGTCCTCTGACACAGCCACGCTCCACTTTGCACTGTATCCTAGGATTCGGGGGCATGTTCTGCTCCATCCCGTTCATTGACCCAGAGCCTTTGTTTCAAGTGTATCATCCGAGCTGGGGCGAGTGGAGGTCCCTGAATGCAGCACCTGGTCCACAGATGTCCAACCAGGGCATCGCGGTGCTCAACAATTTTGTGTACCTCATCGGAGGAGACAAGAATACCAGGAGGTTTAGGGCTGAGACTCGCTGTTGGAGGTGAGATGTTATTTCTCTTTTCAATTTTTTCTGTATTTTTTCCAATTTTCCACTTTAAGGAGCACTGTAGGATCTGGGTAAGATGTGTTGTCTAAAATGTTCCACTGTATTACACTGTGTTTCTGTCTCTCTTGAATTTATTCAGTCACAGTGTTTTTTTAATTGGTAAAAAAACCTTAAAAACTACTACTACTACTACTACTACTACTACTACTACTACTACTACTACTACTACTACTGTCAAGAGTCACCAGTTCCCACAGATCTGACCAGTAAGTTGGCCTGGCAGAGTTACTCCAAAGAGATGGAAAAGTCAACAAAAAGTTACATAGTGCATCTTTATTAGACTTCTATTTGTTTCATTTTTATTTATGTTAGTATTATGTGTGTGTTGGGACAGGGGTGATGTCAAATTAAATATCTCCGTTAAGTGTAGAAAGTGTTTGTAAATATTTTGTTATTATTACTTGCTGACTTAATAGTTTATGATTTAGTTATTTGTTTTTTTTGTTTTCCTTGCCCAGGTATGATCCTCGCCATAATCGCTGGTGCACTATCCAGCCTTTGCAGCGTCAGCATGCGGACCACTGTGTGTGTGTGGCAGGAGGTCACATTTATGCCATTGGAGGCCGGGATTATAGCAACGAACTGGACACAGTGGAGCGCTATGACCCACGCACTAACAGATGGGAATATGTATCACCTCTAAAGCGAGAGGTATGACTAACCTGGTTATGTAATACTGCCTATATCCACTAGATGGTACTATAAACACCTCATGGTTGGTCTTTTTCCAGTTCCACTGTTGATTTAGAGTTAGTTTTTGCTGCTGTGTGCTTGCTGTTGAATTATGCTAAAAGCTTCCTAGTACCATTAGTTAGACTTTTTAGGTTTTATTGGTATTTAAACTGCTTTGGTTAATTTCAATTGATTTAAGCATGACACTTAAAAATACTCTGTGGTACTGCATTCCTTGCTAATTGACACCAGTGTTATGTGTAGGTCTACGCACATGCTGGGGCTTCTGTTGATGGAAAAGTATACATCACTTGTGGTCGAAGAGGGAATATCTACCTCAAAGAGACCTACTGCTATGACCCTGGGGTGAATGCTTGGACAGAGTGCGCTCAGGGGCCAGTGGAGCGGGCCTGGCACGGCATGGCCTCAGTCAATGGACGAGTTTATGTTATCGGGGGAAGTAACGATGAACATGGGTATCGCCGAGATGTTGTCAAGGTAACGCCCAAGTCTACTGGCGGCTTTCTTAAATTAAATTTTTTACAAAATTCCAAACAAAGCAATGACAACCCTTAGGCAACCCTAACCACCCAATTTGACATATTGCACCTTTAATTTAACGTTATCTTACAATAATATTAAAGCATTACAACTATATAATTAGTACAGTATTCAGCATAACTTTTGAAGTAGCTGTGATAGCCATAGTATCCATATCAGTGTCTTTGCTTAAAAACTGAAATCAATAGCATTTGTGAAACATTATTCAATTATTATTAATGATTAATTTTCTTACAGGTGGGATGCTTCAACCCAGCCTCTAACTCTTGGTCTGTGGTGAGCCCACTGCCCGCTGGTCATGGAGAGCCTGGTGTGGCGGTCCTGGACAGTCGCATTTACATCCTGGGGGGGCGCTCTCACGACCGGGGCGACAGAATGAAGTATGTGCATGTGTATAACAGTGAGGCTGATGAGTGGGACACAGACACTGAGTTAACAGAGTGCGTCTCTGGGCTGGCCGCCTGTGTGGTCCTCATGCCTCCTGCTGTTATCGCTCAATCCAAGAGCTGGGAGGGCAGCAAAGCATCATGGAATGATGTCATAGAAAACTCAGAGGACTCCAGTGAGGACTGAAATGGGCCTTAACACTGCAGACTGTCATGCACTTTTTATTCAGCCTTATGGAACTGTATGATATTTTGTGGTACTAACCCAAGGTTGAAATATTCTACCACTGGGCTAATATCTTTTAACATTTTGCAAACTCAAGCCACACGTAAGTCATATCTGCTTCACTGTATAGATGTACACAAGCTCCTCATCTAATAGATATTAGAGATACATTTCATGTTTGATCCAAGGTCTTACATTAAATTGTGATTAAAAAGTGCTTTACTGAGGAGACAAAGAGACAAAAAATCCCACATTATAAATATATCATATTTACCATTTTTTTCTTGCGTGTTACTTTGAGTGTATTCATGAAAAAGGCCTTTATTAATTTATTTCTTTTATTATTTATTTGTATAAAGAAAAAAATATTTTAAAATAAGTCAAAATATGCGATGCAATTGGCAATATCACCACACTTTATTCACATAAAGCTGTATTGGGATACATGTTTCTTATCATTGTGTAGGTGAAGCTGCACTAATGTAATGAGAAAATGGACACGGTATTAACCTTATCACAAAACCACTGTCTTTTTACATTTGTGCCTATAGTTCTGTGCCTACAGAATGATCCTTTTTGTTGTTAGGCACTCTAAAAAGTCACCACATGTTTGTCTTTTGTTTTTTT
>KN513210.1:0-29376 GCA_000787155.1 Scartelaos histophorus | reverse complement strand
GGATAGCCAAGCTGGCCGACACCGTCATCGCACTGGAATCATTCAAAGGCTCTGAGAGGGAGACCAACCCACTCTATAAAGATTACCATGGTATGACCACACAAACATACATACACAGTGCATTAAGTTGCAGGGCTTGGGCTGTGGATGGAGGCAGGGCATCCCTCTCGCAGGCCAGGCTGTCAGTGCGAGTTAGCGTGTTGCTGCTCAATCAGACGTGCTCCTCAGTAGACAGGCCGGGGGGTATTCAGCTGCCACGCCGTAGCCCTCTCCCTCCCTCTGTCCCTGGCTCCTCTCCTCCAGCACAGCCTCCCTCTCTCACCCTCAGCCCAGCGCCCATACCCCTGAGGCCCAGAGCAGACTAACACTGGGGAATCGATATCCTCACCATCACTCTCTCTTCCCCTCTGCTTCTATCACTCCGTCTCTCGCTCAATGTCTCCCTAATCAGCATGGGCTTCTAATAAATGTGGCTAGGGTTTTAGGGACAAGACCAAATGAGGAAAAAACCATAGGTTGCTTTGGAAGGGGTCTTTATGTCTCCATGGGTTAGCCATTCATTTTTCTTACCATCCTCTTTCCTCCTCCTATCACTTTAACTCTGTCTATGCATAAAGGTCAGTAAAACTAATCAAGTAGTTTTAGTCTTGTCTGTACTTTTTCAACACTCCTTAATCTCTGTGATCACTTCTTCTCCTGATTAATAAAAACTTTTGCACTTTTGAACAAATCAATTACATTTAAGCACAGGATATTAAATCTAATTTTTGCTCTTGTCAAAAATTGTTTGTTTTGTGAGATTTGCCAGAGGTTGGTTTGTGTAATACATTTGAATGTGCGTTAGTCATGAGTGCAAGCGCATCTGGTATGAACGTAGGCGTGCGTGAGGGGAAGCGCGTGCGTGAGTGTTTGCGGCGGCAGTTCAGGGCTGCTCAAAGCATGCTGGGAAGCCTGTCACTGCAAATCATGCAAGGGGAAATCACCCAAGTGCACAGAGGAGAGAGCCCAGCCCACCATCCCCCACTTTGTCTGTCTCTTCCTCTTCCTCCATCACTCCCTCCATCTCTTCTCCTCTATCCCACACTTATGCCAGCACACTTTTATCCCTCTTTTCCTGCTTTATTCAAATCTGACTTTGTTGCAACCACTTGAAGGTGGCTTACCAGGTTTGTTGTTTGTTTCAGTAATGAATTGTATAATTGTTTATTTATATTATAAAATTATATAATATTATAATAAAATAAGTTTTAACTATTATTAGGCAAATATGTTTTATCTATTATTAGGCAACAGTGGAATACTTGTTTAAGTGGAATAGAAGTTGATGGTCATGATCTATAATTAAATGTGATTCACTTTCAGTGTCCATGATTACATGTAATTTCAGAACTACAAGTGTTCTTAGAATTGGACATTTTGAGTTTAACTTGAGATGTAAATTCTTCTTCCATCTTAAAATGTGTCTGTATTAGAGCAAGCTTGTTCTGTGTCCATCCAGGTCTGCTGCATGTACGACAAGTTCCTCACCTGAACTGTTTGGCAAGTCAATTCCCTGATCACAAGGACCTGGCTTTTAAGCTCAAGAGAAAACAATTCAGTATTGAGGTAATTTTCTTCTTACTTTGCCTTTTTACATTTTGAAAATACATTTTGACCCATACACAGGTCAAAATGTATTATGTCTTTTTGGTCCACACTGCTATTTGAGTAAAACAACATACAAAATACTAAACTAGATAGATCAGAAGCTGTTAACATCACTATTTTGAATCTACACAAATTACTGGGTTTATGTTTTTTAACCTTTTCTATTATCCATATGATGAGTTCTCTTCCCTCTGCAGTCAAAGGTGCATTAATTTTGACCATGTCACCTCATCACTCTCACTCAGAGCAATCAATCTGTCAGTGAACAACCACCGTGGAAGCAAATTAAGGGGCCCTCCTCTTAGCTCAGACTCATGATTGGTTCTCATTACATTATCATTACCTTATCACACCCTCTGGTCCCTATGAGCTCTATTGTCTCAGTGAGGAGCTGAGGGGGAGGAATTACCCCTCTGTCGCCAATGCCCGTAGTCATCCCTACCAGCCTTTACCATCCTTTCTCTTCTGTGTCCCTCCCTCTTTCCTAAATAGGCCACTACAGTATAGATTTATAAGGCCCATAAATGTCAAGGTGGTTACCCTCAATGGTCTTTTAATTAGCCCTCTATGTTGGCTAGGGCAGGGGCCATGGCCCGCAGCATCCATGCAACTCTGCAGGTCATGTATCCCAGCAGCCCATAGTTAAAACTAACCTTTGTCATTGGCCTTTGTTTGGGCTGCTTTAAAAGATTTTACAGGGACCCCAATATTAGTTTTGGTGCTTAGCGTTAAAATGGTATCATAGCAAGAGAGCGGTTTTAAAGGAGCTATACCAGATTTTTACAGTCTTAAAAAAACAGAACTATTTCATTTGAAACTGTTTTTAGTGGGCCAAAGTTATTCCTCTCTTTTCTAACGCATCTTAATTATTCTCCGCCCCGTTTATGAGCACATTTCTCAACTTTCAGAGGTCTGAGTGGGGTTTTGTTGTCACAGTAAACAACTATCATACTAACAACGCAGCGCTTTTTGATTCTCTGAAAATAAAAAGCTATTTAATTAGATGGCATACAGTGGTCTCATTTTTAAAGTAAGATGTAAGAGCAATACAAGTCTTATTCAACTGCATAAAACATTAGTGTATAACCACTTTAAGTCCATACCTGTTGACACAAGAGTGCATAGTGTAAAGTTAACTGGAATGTTCTGCTACAACTTTCTGTATAGTTTATTATTATTATTATTATCATTGTTTTCAGGAAAAAAAACATTGTATTACCACCAGCCATCAAGTTAAAACCCAAATTACTCATTCAAATGTAATTACTCCTTCTTTTTTGCAATGTACTCTGATCAGTTGCCATTCACCAAAGGTCCTATATTTCCTAAAATTTACTCTTGTGAGCCTTTAGGTCATGTTATAATGCTATTACCTCCTCATAAACATACCTCAAATTGTTTTTTGTTTCATTCACATGTACATAATCCTTTTGCTATTATTATTCTGTCTACATCTCTAAAGCTCAAAGCTGCTCTGTTCCACCTTGTGATATCATAAAGCTGTACTTTTCAAGTCAGCAACTACATTTGACCTCTTTGTTCAGTAGAGAGTGGTAATGCCAGAACTGCAATGGTAAAAATTATTCTAGTGAAGGTGTGTGGAGTTTAAAAACAGAGTGGAGCACTTACTGTATTACCACATGACATGTAGAGTGTATTCAGTTTGAGAAAGGAAGGCAGCCTAAACATGCAAGATTCATGCATTGAACATGTGTTTATGAAACAAAACAACTCCAGTTATGTTTCTGATAAGCAAATAACATCATATCATAGATCAGGTAATGGCATATGGGCCCTTTAAGGCAGCACCAGAAAAAGAGCATTTGTTAGTATTCTTCTGTGTTTGTTTGCTGGCTGTGCAATTTGCCTTGCTGTGTGACCGGCTGCTCAACTGTGACGGTGGCCCATTGACTGACATATGAGAGAGTGATAAGAATCTAAGCCCAGTGTCTGACAGGCCACACCATCCCTGCTAATCACCTCATTTACTCAAGCTACAGGACTCTTCTGCCTGGGGCCACGCAATACAGCCATCTCGGCGTGCCAAACATATAGAGGCAGACTGGGAGACAAGACCTTTACCTGCTGCTGCCCTCCTTTCATCTTTGTCGTTCTTTTAATATTGTGAAGCTTTAACTTGCATGGATTGTGATATTCTGATGAATGACAGAAGCCTGGCAGGTGGGCCGCTACATATCAACTCCACTGCACATGTAGTCACACTCCCTTAATTCTTCACTCACATAACACATTACAGATTTGGTTACAATACATATTTTTCTTATTATTACTCTTTACTATTTGTGCTCTAAAACTATCAATAATTTTCACATTCTGGTTATGCGATACATCAGTGATGGCTGATATTTTTAAAGGTTCAAACTGCGGTTGATGAGTACTTATTAGCGTAAAGCCTGCAGCCAGAATTAACCTGTAGCCTTTGTCTGAGCAGGTAGGGAGCGTAGGTGTTTCGACAAGATTAACACATACTCATAGACACAGCAACATGGCTCTATTTTGTCATTCAGTTCATACCTTTGACACAGCTCACACACTGAATTAGGGTGACAGAGACTTTGTCAAGCACGCACCTTTGTGAGAACTGACTCGCCTTCTTATATTAGGCCAAAATAGGCTTCTGTCATAGCTGCTATGAGGATGAAACTGGGAAGAATGCTAGTGGTATGTAATTACATTAGTCTTACCTCTGTATGACCCTTTAAACTGACTGGCAATGTGCCCGCGGGGTTCTGGGGGGCACAGGCAGGTCATGGGGTCAAATACAGTATAAGACGAGGATTTGTCAAATTAGTCACCTCTTTAAAGAAGCAATTTAGAGGTGTCTGTTGCTTTGACAGCAGTTCACTCCAAAGACTGTTGTCTGTCTGCACAGTATTGGAGTATAACTTTCACTTAGTTTAATCTAGGCTTAAAGTAACATGAATCACTATGACGTGCAGGGCTGAAGGCCCCTTGTTGTTTGGACGATTAACGAGCATGTTAATTTTACAGTCAGACATTTTTATATTTAATTGATGTATGTTATAAAGGAGCTGTATGGAGAATGGTTACAAAGTAAGTAAGTGGAGTTAGATAGTTGGAGTTTGGAAAGTTACCTCATCTGACTCTGCGGTTGTTTGCATGCAGTTTTGATCTGATACATAGTCAGATCATACTTTTGAGAGCCTTTGCAGGCATCACATGACTGTTGAAAAGTCATGAAAGTCAATTGCTGCACATGACATGTACATTATTGAATTTTAACTTTAATCATTAAACAAGTACAGAAGGATTGGGGGCAGATGTGCCTGCTTTTTACATTGCTATAAGAGTTAAAACAGCATAAATTTGAGTATAACTGAATGTGTCTGAATGTAGTGGATAAGAACAAGTTTAATATTTCTTGGCATGTCCTCAAAATGTCTCTTAGCCACGCCTATGGCAGCGCCCTGTTGCAGCCGGTGGGTGCCAAGGGAAGGGTGTTAATGGACCTATGTGAGGAACTGCGCAAAGGCTGTGAGGGGAGGCGGGCACTGGTGAAGAGGAGCAGTTAAGTGATTCTCAGGTCAGGTCTAATTAAAATGAGGGCTTTTCCTCAGAGGCATTAAACCATCTTATCAGAAAGCAAATGTAAAATGAAGAGAAATAAACACAGAGTTGGACAAGGCGCAGTCCTGGGGCATCTTTTGTTTGTGCTTGACGCCTGTTTTTATTTGCTTCCATGTTACAGTGAACTTATCAATCCAAGGGTTGATTTAATATTTGCGAGTAATTCCTGATTCATATTTACATGCCAAGAGAAAACAATGCATTTTCTGAACCTGTAGCTATCTTGACTTGTCCATATACTGCATTTGTGTTTCACACCATTATCTTGGGAATTACAATCAGATGTGAATGGAGCTTTAGAATAAAAATGTCAGTAAATAATTTATACTTCCTCCCTCATCGCACAGCGCTCTCTGTCGTGTTTAGAATGAGGTGTGGTTAGGGTTAGTATGCGAATGAGAAAGAGTCAGAGAGGGCAGAGCAGGCAGTGGCACGCGATCAGACCCCTTAGCTGAACAATATTCGCAACATACATCAGATACACATCAATTATTAAGAGGGTTTTCATCTATTCTGGAAATGTGCTTGTGTGGACTGTTTGCTGACTCTTCAGTTTGTAAGGGAGGTTTTTGACTTATTTACACATGTATGTGTTATAATATGACTGTGGCATTATATCTTTGGTTTCATGTCTAATGAAGCATATTTCGAAAATGTCAGAACCCCTGTAAGAGACAGGCGTCATTTAGTACAAAGTTTTTTTCACATCAAATATTTTGGTTCAGTGTTTTAACTACTGACCAACTATGAGTGAAAGTAATAATTAATAAAATATTTCTTCCAAAAGACAAATTCACTGAGGGAAGATTGAAAATGACTTTACTGTCATATGAAAATACTGTTTATTGATGAGTGCACTTTAAAATATAGAAAATAAAACTATTCTATAAAACTATATTATTTCTTATACTAAGGCAACAGACAGTTCTTGTTGACTTTTTGGGATCCTTAAGGTCTGAACTTGTACTGTCCTCAGCACCTCATCAGCACTGTGCCAAAACAATACATGTGGCTTGAGAATAGTAAAATAAACCAAACAGACCACATGCACAATTTTCTGCCAAAGTGAGTAAAAACTTGTTCTACATGAGCCTGGTTGTGAAGCTGTTTGATCAATGAGCAGTGAACCTTTAACATTGTCCATGCTCTACTCTGCCCTGATCAGTCCTGACCGGCCACACTGGACTCAGACCTGATTAAAGTAGCACTAGTCGTCTTCAGCTTGTTTTAAAAGTACAAGTAAAGGGCTCTTTCTTCAGGCCACAATGCTTCTATGAGGTCTTTGCTTGTATAGAGACTGTATAAATGCATTCATATTTGTAACTGCATTACCATAATGATAGTGGCACGGAGTTATTGCCCAGGGTGCTAGATTTGGGATTTTTGTTTGTAGTTTAATAGTAAAGTTTCCCAAGTCATTTAGCTAAAGTCACATGTGTCTGCAGAAAAAAATGTGAAATTGCCATGTGGGCACAAACACTTCCATGGTCTGAGTGGTTCAAAGGTGGAATGTTGATCCGGAGCAGGAGCATCAGCCTCTGGAACGCTCTCTGCTTGGGTCCTAAAAATAACTTTCCCACACTCTCAACGCTCCATGTGCACAGGGTTCACAATATGGAGACTAGCTATGGATTTGTTTTTATTTTTCCAGACAAAATGCGATTAACAGTTTTTCATACACGTTTACTTGCGTTTTACGTCATTATCTTTGGTATCAAAACTTGACCTCTTCTCTCTGGGATGTATTTCAATAATGGCTAGACAGGTTTTTATATTTTATTTTATACACTCCCTTGTCTGTGTTTCCTTTATTCATGGTGTTATTTGTGCTTGTATTGTCTTTAACACTGCTATTGACTTTCATGGGAAGCACATTGGTCAGTTGTTTTAAATTCACTATATAAATAAACTTTAATTCATGGTGTAGATAAGATTATATTTACTCTTGTTCTCTAATTGTGATGCAGCTGCCATTTAATTGTGCTTATTTTGTTTCGACTGTTACTTTGAGATCATATTATAACTGTCTTGTTCATTTTTGCGCATTCATAGCTGCTAAATATGAGAAACGCATCCTTTATTTCATCTGATTTCGTCAAAAGCCCCGCCTGACTATACAAATTACCGCTCTGTCTTGAATTGACTGATCATTAAGGTGTTTTTGCTAATCGCGCGAATCACTAACTACTTCCTTTATGAAAAATGTGAGTGTATTAAAGGGAGTCCACCAACTTTCTGGAGTTGTTTAAACGAGTAAGACGCATTGAGCCGCTGCCGAATGTAGTTGCGTTCATGAATTTTGTGAGGGCAAGTGTCCTTCAAAGTTCACAGGTGGCTATTGAAAGGCTCAGCTAGAAGATGGAGGATAGTTGGGACACGTAGCGCTTTGAATGGACTTTAATGACCCTCTATAGTCAAAGCACAGGGGCACTGGGAGGACAAGTCTCCACTTCAAAAGGCAACTTTGAGGACAAGATGCTTACAGCTTATCAAAAGGTTTATGGCACTCTACATAAGCCATACAGAAGCACCAGCTCTTTCTTTTTTCTCTGTGTTACCTAGTGCACATATGTGATTGTGTTAAAGTGGGGGAAGTTTGGCTGGGAGAGTACTCCAGTGTGTGGCTTAACCAAACTTTCCTTTTGTCCTCAACAATGATGAGTGATGATGAGTGACAGGGGTGTTAGCAGTGGGATCTGGGGAACAGAATGTGGTAAAGCAGCTTTCACCCAGACTCACAGAAAAGGTCACATTTGAGGCAAGCATCTTAAATGACATATGTTAAAGATGTCATGTCATATTCAGTGTCTGATATTTAGTCACCTCTGGGCTCTCCGTAATTGAAAAGATATTTTGACCCTATTTCTCAAAATGATTCTTGATCTATTTCACCTTTTAAAATTTAAAGCAAAATCCGAGGTTTCTGTCACTTTATATTTGTCTATAAAATTAGAATATCTTTATTGATTCTATAAGGCATGAAAGCATGACAATGTGTGAGGCAGTTGTTCTTTTGTTACGCAAGTTTATTCATTTTGCTTACCCGGGCCAACCACACGACCCCTCCCCCTGCACCTCAGACTCATTGTGGCCCATGCTAGTTAAGAAAGGGGACAAGTTGCGTGCAAATGTCTCCCAGGAGGCAGCTATAGACTAAGGGTTTGGACGCTGAAGATAGCTGTAGATGGCAGTTAGCAATGAACCAGTATTTTTTTTAGCCTGCTAACTTGCTCCTCCTCCCTCTCTCTGAGCGCAGCAGTGATGGTAATGGGGGGTGACAGCTCACCTCTCCCTAGCGTGCCTACCGTCCTCTGAGCGTTACAGCCTCCCCTCAATCCTCTTCACCGCTCCCCAAGGCCTGAAGGCCACAAAGGTTACTCCATATGTTAGAATCCCCTTTCTCTCTGACAATGGTATCATCATAGAACAACATTGGACCCCTATGTTGGGCTTTATTCTTAAGACTTCCACTGATAACTTGCTTACTTGTTTTACAGTACCTTCTCTGCTATACGCCTTTTTCCCTCACAATATAACTATGACACTATATCGACCAAGTAGTAGTTTTGTAAAGCATCTCTCAGTTTCAAACTTTGAGAATTTTTAAGACCTCTCCCCCTTTAATTATTCCATAGCCGAGGAAGATCATTTTATCAAACTGGACAGGCCACCACATTTAGATAGTCATTTGTGGGTGTCAGGAATGAGTCCACACATAACAATGTGTGTGTGTGTTTGCGTTTGTGTTTGCGTTTGTGTTTGTGCTTGTGTGCCTGTGTGTGTGTGTGTGTGCATATGTGTGTGTGTGTGTGTGTGTGTGTGTGTGTGTGTGTGTGTATGTGTGTGTGTGTGTGTGTGTGTATCTGTGTGTGTGTGTGTGTGTGTGTGTGTGTGTGTGTGTGTGTGTGTGTGTGTGTGTGTGTGTGTGTGTGTATGTGTGTGTGTGTGTGCGCGTGTGCGTCACTAAACATTTAGCCGGTTACAATCTGCACCATGGTGTTCATAGCCCCATTTATTGTTCTGATGGAATGAGTGACTGTGCTGATTGTGCCCTTTCCCATTCTGATAACACCACTCTCCCTAATAGCAGTCTAATATTAAATATGAGGAAAGGCCCTGGTGTAATCTGACTTGTCTTAATTACAGGCAGTATCCAGTAATAGGCTGCGTCCATAGATATGAGCCATTAGAGCAGTGTCTCTGGCGGGAAAGGCCTGTTTGGCTATGAGGTGGCTGATAAAGAATCCATGCCTCATTTACCTCCAATTTTTTGTTCACACATCTCTGTATTAAATTCAGCAGTGCCAAAGGACAATGTTAAACTGATTTGTGGGATCTCCTCCTGTCTCATGTAGCTAATCTACTCTGCTTGCACTGTCAGCAATCACCAATGTCAAACCTACAGGAAAATATGGTTTCCCCAAAAAGTTAATTTCTCAGATCATCCTCATAACATTTACAGCCAACTCTTATCAACCAACTTAGTCTTACTTTTCTCTAAACTACAGTTTTAAAAGTGACTTATATCACGAACAATTGCCTTTTATTCCAAACCTTTTACAGTGAGCACTGAAGACATACTTTGTAGAATACAAAAATGTACAGATGACCTGGACAAACCTTATTTAATATTATAGGATTTCTTCATAAAATTATTTGTATTTCAAATGCTGCAAAACAAAGTCATTCCATTTCAGATAATACACCCATTATTAGTATGGAAATTAGAAGTGGAATGAGCTGAAGCCTTGTCACTTGAGTGACAGTTAAAGACACTCTTGGTTCAGTGCACTGTATTTAAGGCATGTTTGATATTTTTCAAACTGTATTTGGCAAATTATCCTCGGGTGGCAGCTCAAACCTTGTTGGTATTTAAGACAGATTTGAGTGAATATTCCTGAATTGTGTTGGTGGTTGCATTTAAGGGAGCATCAGTCTCATAACAGGGAGGTGTCGTCTGCTGACAGATCACTGTCTGGATGAGAGAGCACAGCAGCATCCCACCTCATTACCGTAGCAACACACTAACCCAGGGACCGACGTACTGCTCGCTGTGATTAAGATGTAAATTTCCTCTAATTGGAATGTAAATTCATACATTTATATGAAGACGTCAGCTGTCAGATTGCAATATTGTGTCCTTTTTTCTCCAACTCCCCTGTTCCCCAAGCAGGGACTAGGTGCCTATAATCTGTATCATACCCGCGCAGCCCATCCTGGGATTTGCCGTTTGTTTAATAGCGAGCCCATTGTCCTGCATCCTGCCCGTCATTGTACTGCTCCCATTCATGTTTCTGTGTTTTGTTGCGGTGTGATTTGCTCTCTCTACCTATGTTTGTTCCTCCATGCATGGCTGAGCCGTCAGGGCTTTGGGGATGAGGAGGGACTTTGTGACGGGGCTGGGGTCATCGGGTGGCTGTATTTTGTGTGTGCATCGATTACTTCTGCTGAATGTTCCTCAATGCAAATAAGTCTGCCACTTTGAGAGGAAGCACATGTATCTGAAGTAATTAATTTTACCCTTGAATGGCAGCTGTGGTGGTGGTGTGATCTGTTCTATACTAGGCCTTCTCACCAAAAACCAAGGTGTTACTTTAGTTTTGATAGACGTAATATGGTTATCAATATAGATGTATGGTTAACAATATATGTTTTCCTGCTGTTTGTGTGCAAATACGTCTATGAAGTCAAATGAATAGCACTTAATCGATGAATTACCCGCAACAGTGAACTTGTCACAAATGCGTTCTATGAGCATTGTAATTCAAAAATCCCAACACACAAGTTAAGCATTGACCAACCCAGTTAGGACCATGTAAGCAATGTGTCATAAGCTGGCTACTGTTAAGACATTACTACTACTGCAGTCTTTAAAAGTTATGATTGTCAGTTTGTGCACATAGCCAAACCACACTTTTTGTTTTCAGGTTCACCAAATTATTTTCACTTGTCAAATGCACTCAAGTGGTGACAGATGCCGCCTCAGGAAATATTTTGATGAACAGAAACAAAAGCTTTCACGCACCTTTACCATTGATATGTGATATGAGATTCTGCAAATAACTTTATAATGACCGTGTGAAGGGGACAGAGAAAAATTATTGCATCATTGAAAAGTGCGTGCCAGATTTGGATTCCCATGAAGTGTCACCATCAGGAATTCTGGTTTGTCAACAGCAGTGCTCCACCCACCTGTGACACTAAAAATTCCATGCAATTAGAAGCTCTTCCTTAAACAGATTAAATAGACCCTAATAAGCCTGCATGTCTTCTTCTCATCAACTCCATGCATCATAATGGCTTTACCTCACAAATTCAATAGCTCGGAAATTGACACGTTCCCAGCCGTTGTTTCTGTTAACCAGGAATCTGCCTTGAGTCAGCCAAGTTGGCTTGTTCACGTGGCTTGGAAATCATCTCATCAAAATCTTCATGGAACCCATCATCTGAATGTTCAGGTGTCAAAGGAGGAAGTGAATCATCGCCTGTTGCCCCTGGCTGTCATGCAACATTTCTACTGTACACGGTGATTCACAGTGGACGTTGAAGAGTGATTATTAATGACTTGTTTATTTGAAGGTATTTGCATTTTACCGAGAGGTCCTTGGGCTGTGTCTCCAAACAGCACTGCAGACTTGGTCGCCTGTCCCTCAGTAGATCACAGAGGCCACACACACATAAGGAGAGTTGGGAGAGGAGGAAGTGGGGCAGAGAGGCAGACAGAAAGAGAAGAGAGACACCATTTTGTCCCCAGGTACGACAGAGGCACTCATGCAGAAAGATCCCACATGGAGGAGGTGGGAGAGGAGGAGGGGGCATCATAGAACTATCTCCTCATTTAGACTCCCCCATTTTCCAAATACATCTGTCCCACTTCCTGTGCCACACACCTTTAGTATACTCTTTAAAATAACATTTTAATGCTATTCATTACCACTGAATACAAGCTGTCTCACTTTAAAATGTTTTACAGTAATATTAAGGTTTATGTGCTATAATTTATTTGCTTTTTAGCAACATGGCCTTCAGACACTTGCTGCGATTACCCACAAGCAGTCCATCTTATGCAAATATATGTACTACAGTATTCACCATTTTATTCAAGTGTGCAGTTATCTCATGGCTGCCTGCTTTAAAACAATTAAACCTGGCTCCTCCCCTGCATGAAAAAAAATAATTTGTGGATGTACTGGGTGAAATTTAGCAAGAAATTATCATTTTCTGAATCACTTCACTCGGCTTGCACAGTGTTTGTTTCATTCTTCTCCTTTATGCGCCTGGTCTTTGAGGTCTTCAAAAGACTTACATCCTGCTGCATGTTCTTCTATTTGCTTCTTTTCTCTGCACTTTTCTCAGCATTATCCAACAGCACTTTTTGTGCGTGCAAATGCTCTCTGAACGGCGTCCTTTCTTCCCTTTCAGGCAGGATGTCATTGTTGCTGCCTGTGGGCTGGGTGTATTTATTTAGGGGTAATTGGTGTGTGGATGAGTGAGGTAATGAGGTGCATCCACACTTGGTTGCTCCCTGCCTCAAAGCCTGAGACAGACACAGCCTAGCTGAGCTCCGGCTTGAGCTGTAGCCTTCTGCAGTTTGTACCACACAATCCAGAAAGGCTCTTTCATACCCAGGTGGACAAACACAATTGCATGGGCTGATACCTCAATGAGGCGTCTGCAGTTTGAAGTGCTGAGTGCTCCAGTATGCGCACGTGCACCATCGCTACAGCTGTGTGCTGCTGTGTATATATTGTAGGAGAGGTGAGGGGAAAAAAACAGAACTTGATTGCTTGCCTCTGTCAGTCTTGGGTTCTTATTTGTCTTGTGATTGTTTGTAGAAGTGATTTCCCTCTGCTTTTGTAAGTGCATGTATATCAGGATGAGTGGCTGTTCAATGGAGCTCAACAAGGACCTTTGGCAGTGCTAGCCCCCTGCCAACCTCGACTTGGCCCTGATGTCATGCAGAGTTACCTAATGATTTCACTTACACCTCCCTTATCTGTGTGGCCCACGTGGCAGCAGCCGTCTGACGCTTCAGCCTTTACATGCCATTTGCTGCCTCATATCCTGTAAAATTCAATTGCACAGATCTCCCACTGTAGACTGAGTAGGAGAATGTCCTCTCTTACTTCTGTCTCTCCATTACTCTCACATAAAACATGTTCTTAGGCCTTAATCTTTTTGTTTTGTTTAGTTACAATTTTAGCTCTTTAAACTTGACACACAGTGGCCATCTGAGTGTGAAATTCAGGGGGAAAGAAGATGCTGGCACCCACAGGTGTTCTTTGCTTTATAATATGCATATATTATTTTGTTGTTATCAGGGTAATTGGTGTAGACCTGACAGCCTTTGATAGACACACAATTACTGTATGTGATGCATAAGTGGACTCATTTTAGGACAGGATTTTGAGTTGCTAATGGTGCATTATTCAGCTTTTGGTCTGTCCCCAAAAGTGCCGGGCCAAATCAAACACGCCGCTCCAGGGTAATTGAGGCCCACTCTGCACCCCCTGTGGTGAGCAAGGCAGAACTGTAATCCCCTGACAACTCTGACTTGGCCCCAATCTGGCAGGCCGCCCAATTCCCAGCAAAATGTCGAACTCATTGGAAGAATGAATAATCAGATATTCTGGTGTAAAAACTTTTCTTTCACACTGATTGTTGTTGGACAGTGATCAAACTATAGCTACAAATCAACAAACTAATATTCTAATCTTCAGAGGTAGTAGACATGTTAAGACAAACTAGCAACCATTCTCACAAAGTGAATTTTGTATTAGCTCAATAGTACACTCACTACAGTCCAAAAGTATTGTTTTGAATTGGCTTTACATTGTGTCAATTTACACATAATATACTAATGCACAAAATAGAATTTACTAATAAAGTTATCCGTTAAAATTATATTTTTTTCCAATAAAAATCTGCAAATAGTCATTTTTATAATTTTTTTACCTCTAGTAGCAATTTACAGAGGGCATATCTCATGCATTTAGCAGAATCTTGCATTTTTTTACTCCGCAGGCCAGAGCTCAGGGTTTTAATAGTTGTAACAGTGCGCTATGATTAACACTCAGCTAATGGTTTGTTCAAGACTTTTGTTTGGGGCAAAATTAAAGCATACAAAACACAAATCCCCATCACCCACGTGAGTGTAGGACCTGAGGGTCACAGAGCAATGGAAGGTGGTGAAGTTTTTGACAGGCCACTGGAGGTGATGTCTCATTCCCTCTGACGTGTTGGACACCCTAAAGGTGGCTCTGCCTTCAGCCTGCCCAGGAATCACCTCACCTAGCTGTGGCTAAATTTACACCACCACCTGCCCTCAGCGAGGGCATGCAGGAGAGGCTGAGCTAGTTTTGGGGTGTAGAGGGCAAAGTGGAGAGAGAGAAAGCGAGACGATGGGTTACTGAAATGTGTTGGGGAAGTCACAGGGACATGGGATATTATTCTGAAGTCGTTTAAATAAGCCAAAAACATTGCAACATACACAATTAAAGGAATTTAAATTTACAAATAGTAGCAAAATATGATTGTGTTCTGTAGTGCCCACTCTCAGTATATTCAGAACAATTATGAAACATTTCAAGCATCTAGTTTATTTAATAAACATAAACATAACCAAATAAATTGATGTTATAATACTGATAACAGTATCACAGTTAAATACATGGATTCCAAAATCAATCTGGACTAAATATTGCAGCATTTATATTTCCAGCAGTGCCTGTGCCATGATTGACCAGTTACTATAATTACAGCTGGACAAAGTTCTCAGGATGTCAGCAGTGTTGTTCTTCTTTGGAATTGCCTCTGTCCTCTTGTGGACAGTTAGATGCTCCTGTGTCCTGATGTACTGATTGGTCTGTGAGGCTTGAGGCTTGTCTATGTGTGGCCCGGCTGGTCCAAGTCAGCAGTAATGACTGGCTTTGGCCGGCATGCCTGTTAATGTGAATGGGGTTACTCTGGGCAACACCTTTTCAGCTGGGTCCTATGAAGTCCTCAGTATGGTGGTCTTTGTCCACACAAGGGCTGTCCTCTCAGCAGAAAAGGCCCCTTTTTTGTGAAGACTATCAACTAGTGATGGATTATACACCCCCCCTTTATTCTCGCAGCTCTACGAGGATGTGTGCAAACTTACACTTTCACAAGCACATGCACAGGTATTATTACAAACTCATCAATGTGTGGAGGTCTTATGTAACTGAATCATTATAACAATATATGATACACAGGGAACAACTGGAAATACCTTATTCTTTGAAGAGCAATTTTATAAAGATATCACTAAAAACAAAACCAGTTTTTAAACTCCAGTCCAATTTGATTGGATTGCTTCCATATTTTTCAATAGCATTTACATAAATATACTAATATTTTATTGCCTTTTGATGTTGAGTATTTGGAGAATAATCTGTGTGATCAATTAATGTAGCACCTTATCACAATACTGGACATACTGGAATAAGTTGTTGATAATAATTTAATTTATTTATACAAAGCCTTTTAAGACACCCTAAGCACTTAAATGTATAGTATATGTATAGTATGTAACTTTCTGCATCAGTCCATGGAAACAGACAGTTAAAACCATACCGGTACTGTGGAACATTCTCCATGGGGATAAATGAGTTTTATGTCACACTGTGGAATATTACAGCCAAAGCTCAAATTTGTGGAGATGCAAGTCTCCTCACACTTAACTTAAAAATACATATGCTTTTAATTTAGGCTTTTTTTGGCTAAAAAGCTACATACCATGGCTTAACCATTTGGCTTCAACCATACCAAATCAATAATTCAGTTTAATAGCTCTGCAAGCATTATATAGGCTATTGTGAAACTGTGCTAAAACGCCCACTACTGTCCACACCCCTCTAACGGGTGAACTACTTCCCCAGCCACTACCGCAATGACCTCTAATTGACCTTTCAACTCTTCAAATGCTTCCCTGTAAATATCAGGAACTCCGCTGTGGCCCAGACGATGAAGAACAGATATGAGTGTAATGGCGATGCAGGATTTTAGAGTTGTTTTTATGTTTCCATGTGAATATAGTACTCAAGCACACTGTGTTATGTGAGAGTATAGTGTGGTCCCTCTGTTTTTGTACATGGCTGTGTTATTGTAGTGTGTCTGCAGATGAAAAAAAAATACACCAACAAATATAATAATGGATTGTGGTCTAGTAATAAATAAATAAAACACAACAGCAAAGTGAACTGACCATATCATGAATCATGTTATTTAGCTTGAAAAATACACGAGTGCATTGTTTAAAAATATCTGCACTGGGAAAATGTAATAATATTTGTTTAATATTTTTTTTATTATTAAATTTGTCTTGATAAATTCGATTTTTTTTAAGTGTCAGCCAATTGGTACATGTTTAAAAAGCATGATTTTATTCTATAGATTTTTTTCATATTTACTTGGACAATAGTGCACACATATATATAGCTAGAGGAGACCATGCTTAACTGGAGTTGGGCATTTCACAAAAAAAAACATATACATCTTTAAAAACAAATTAATTAGTTACATCTGCCATTCTAAAAACATGCTTCATCCCATCTCTTCATATGTATAACAGTCAGATGATTTGAGTGTAAAATGTGTGTCTGAGGGCACCACCAGTCCCCCAGATATGCTGTCATAACCCATGCAGCCTCCCGCTCTGCTATGGCTCTATATGCAGTGAAGGCAGCACTTAGACATGTTTGTACTCTCCGCCCTTTCTCCCTCTGCACCTCTCCGCAGGCGCCATGTCACCCGGGGACTTCAACACACTCCCCGGCTGTGCCCAAGTCCAACTAACACCCACTAACCCCTGTCCGCCATCACCACCCTTTTCTCTGCCCAGTCAGACTGCCCTCTGCCCCTCGCCCCGCAAAATGTTTACAACCCAAACCAACACTTGTACAGAGAAATAAAAATGAACTGAAAAGAGACAAAATGGCCTCACGCTGTGTCTTCTGTCAGTGGTCTTTGACAGGTTCGAGCGGAGGCCCCAGAAGACGGTGACGGCCAGAACAAGTCAGATCCCCCTCCACAGCGCAGTTACACTTTGACCCTGTTTGTCCATTTGGTTATTGCGAATGGACCACAAGGCTGGCCCCCATGCATGTGACCTAGTGTTTATGATGATTCTTGGTTCTTTTTGCTCATGTTCTTGATCACAGTTCTATCAGATGCTGATTTGTTGACCCTGCTTGCATATTTCTTCTATAAACAGTAAATATAGGCCTGCCCTCCATCAGAGATTATGACATCCTCAGTATTTGGAATGTGAACACAACCACTTCACTTCCTTATCCCCAAAGAATATACTGTAAGTTCTGTTTATTTTAGTAAATTAAAATGTGTTCATTTTGCACCAGTCCAAAGCCTAAAAGAAATCAGCAAAGCCAATGTTGTTTACCAAGTTTTAAGCCGGTTATTCTGACACAGAGTGGGATCCTGTTGCATTCTTTACAGTCACAATAGGGGTGAAAGGTAGAGCGTTTTCTCAGCCTTGGTTTAGTTCAGGTGGGCTAGGGTTACAGATTGTTATGCAGTTTATTATAGTAGTTTCCCAAGTTATTTGTCTGAAATGAGCAGTGATAAGATGAAGATGGGCTGCTTCTATTGCTATCACATCATATTGTGGATACTGGTGTGTTGAAGCGTCTTTCTGGGGGCCTAACAAATATTTTCCCACACAATCTGCTTTGTAACTTTATAGGTACAAGGGATTATGGCACCTGGAGGAGAGTGAAAAGACCAGGAAGTCTGGGAAATGTGTAGCAATTCCAATTACAAAATGTAGGGCTGCCATATTGACCTTAGGACGTTTGCAAAGATGAGACTGGAAATGTAGGACATTGACCTGGTGCTTGGACAGATGCACACAATGATGCACTATAGTAGTCCAGTTCTTTTAAATTGAATTGACACAATGCTTACTCTCCATGGATGACTCTACTGTCCAGGAACATTATGGTCCTGCTGTATTTTTCTTCTGCATCAGTGACATTTCTGCAATTTGTAGGAAATATATTATTCTGTCATTTTTGTATCTGCCCAGGAATACAACATGCTGTGTATGCACCTTTGACCTAGAACAAATCTTAATTTACAGAATGAACAACTGTTGCTGCTGCATAAAGTCTGTGTTTGTGGTAAATATCATGTCACTTCCATGAGTCCAGGTTAATTGTTCATACGTGGGTAATCAGATGGAAGTGCCAGTCTATGTGTTACAACAAGGTGTTGAGTTTCCCATAGTTCTAAGCTGTACAGTAACACAGGCCATTTGAGACTGTGGCTAAAACTCTATGGAAGAAATGACTCGTTAAATTAGCACCTAATACTCCAGTCATTAGCAAGCAGTTACCGCCACTGGAATGCTTTTGATGGCGGAGCTTTGAGAGTTTGTACCAAAAGAATTTGCCGGTAGGATTTAGTCAATGGTTTGCATTTGTTGTGAACAAAGGGTTTACAAATATGTACATATTTATTTTTTCAGAACAGAAATCCCATGATTTATAATGGGAGCAAGAAACAAATGAACCATGTTAGATATTTAGTGATCTCTGCTGAAGGAAATTGTCCATTGTGAGAGATATGGGTAACCCTCTTAGGCAAAGCCAGTCTGTGGGCTGGCCCAGAGGGCTCATTTCAAGTGCTTAGTGCTCATTTGGAGCTGTGTCACCTCTCACCCTGTAGCTAACATAACCTCAGCCACTCTGTTGTGGAGTTAGGCTAAACCACAGACCTTTAGCCTGGTCTGCACCAGAGGCACCGCTGACATCACCATGTCAATACATGCAAAGCCATGTACTGCTGGAACACTGCTGCACATCCACTCTCTCAGTCCCCAACTGTACCACCACAAAACCAAGCAGCAGCGCCAATAGATTATTTTCCCGCCATTCGCTCCAGTCCAACTACCCCCTCCAACCCTCAGACCCTTTTATTTTTGCTCCTCTTTTTGCTCCCTCTGAAGGTTGCCAAGGCAGCACAGAAAGACTCTGCACACACATACACCCCACTATGCCTCTGAGAGCTTTTCCGGATGTCCTTGTTTACTTCATGGAGTGTGCAGGTCGCAGGAAGCCAGCCTCTGTGACTGTGTCTGTCTGATCCTACACTGACCTCCATTCATTCATGGTATGGCTGCTGGCCATACCATTTATTTTACTCATTCAAATTTGAATTTGAATTTGAATTTTTCCAGTCAGAAATTCAGACAATGACTGTTATTTGGTCAGAACAATAATATACCATATTTTGAATTACAGCATATAGAATATTTTTCTGTGTACTGAATGTTTTACTATATTTGAAATTATATTGTAAGCTTTACAACAATATATTCACATTTTTACAACATAATTGTGCTGTTTTAAAACATAGTGACTTGATATTGTGCCTTGTTATAAGTATGTGTAGTATTGTCTTTTTTAAGCTTGTTTGTGGATGTTCAGGGATGTTGCTGATTATCACTAGGCAGCCTTTTCCCTGTGTGTCAGAGTAATCGATTGGGTTTGTCTGCTCCTCCCCACAACTTTGATGTAGGCATTGATTGTTCTCATATGCCCCTGAACTCAAAGGTTAGAGGAGCCAGCTTCACTTCTGGATTGCTTTGACCTTCCCTCTGCACATGCTCAGTGGGTTCAGTGAGCCCAGAGCCAGAGAGACCCAGAGAGCCAGGCCTGTGGATGCGTGACAGGCAGACATCGGTGTGATGTCTTTTTTTTTTTTTACTCTCCCACCAAGGATGATGTATATGTGATTGATTTTTCTACTAGCCTTCTCTCTAGCGCGTTTCCGCTGCACTGCACTAAGCAGGACCGAATCCAGGCTTGATCAATGCATTGTTTTTCTTTTTCAATCACACTCGAGTGAGCCCAAGACACGAAAGGTTACACAGGTGAGGCCTGGCAGAGCTGGATACAGCTCTTCTGGAGCCACCCCCAAGGCCAATATTTGAGCTCACCCAACTTTAGTGGTTTGCAAAAGTTTGAGAAAGTAGTTCCTTTTAGTGTCTTCCAGGAGATATTTGTGGACCTCTGTGTTCTCTCAGTGGAAATCTTCCACCCTTGCTTGTATTCTTCTTGTGAAAGCTTACCTTAACCATATTACATTAAATTATAGGGCTTGCAGAGTAGTCACCTGCTCTACATAAAAGGCTGGCACCATGAATACAACTCCTCTTGTTTCCCTGACTGGCCTGACAAGCCAACTTCTTCTACACACACAAAGGACAAACAAAGGGCCAGTATGCCGAGCCCCTGACTGCTCTGGCAGGAAATGCAAGGCTTCATATCATATGTGAACATCAATTTCTTTGAGAAAAAAACTTTGTTTCTCCAAATCCTTAAAAACACAATTTGGTTTTAAGGAGGAAGTACTGTACCCTAAAGGGTTAACAAGTGTCGTGTAGTCCTGAATTATCTCGTACAAACGACGCAGATAAGCCCTGTTCCTGACGCCTGGTCATTAGGTCCAAGATAAGCATCTGCGGGATCCTCATGTCTTCAGGGGCTGTGAATGTAATGGGCAGAGAGGGTTCAGGTAGACTTTGAATCCTGCTTTGAGTAGAGGTTTCAGATGTCATTGGAGATTCTTTCATGAAAGAATTACAGGGTTCAACTTCTCCTATTGTTGAAGCTGCATTGCCAGTATACTGAGGTGACTCTCTTGAAAGACACTTTCAACACATTTTGGACTCTGGAAGTACTTGGAGTCCTCTCAGCCTGAGAGCCTCAGCCTGTGGACTAAGGCTTTCATGCAGCGTGCTCAGGGAGAAGGACGGCCCTCTTAAGCTTTATAGCCGTTAGCCTGTTGGTGTTATGGGCTTTAGATGAGTGGCCCTCATTAACCTACCCTCTTTGTGCTTAGTTAGCACACAAGGGCAGCTAGTCTGATAAGCTCTCTTCAGAGGAAAATGTTACTGAACTAACTAGGCAAATTATATCTGTGCTGTAAGCATAATTGTTAAAAGGAAATAATTGAAAGTTTTAATGACTGAGCTTATGACAAATTCAATGCCTTCTGCACATTTCTATAACCCGCATGGGCCACAGGCGCTGTCCACTTCTAACCAAGACCCTGTGTGTGTGTGTGTGTGTGTGTGTGTGTGTGTGTGCGTGTGTGTGCGTGTGTGTGCGTGTGTGTGCGTGTGTGTGCGTGTGTGTTTTATACTGTTGCCACCACCCGTGCCCTCTTCTCTTTCTCCCTTTAAAAAAAAGGTATGTTTCCTAGTGGTCCTAGTAGGGAAGCACTGCCTTATAGGTTATTTGGTGCTCACAACCCTTGAACACCACACTCCCTGTGAGCTGTAACGGAGCTAAAGTTCTCTGAAGCATTTAGCAGCACACTAGCAGGTTTACTCCATTCTCCCAGTGCTAAAGGGAGTGCTGAAGCATCTAATGCAATTTCAGGCCAACATGGGCTGAATAAACATCACTGGAGTGTAGTGTCTACTGTACGCGCATCCCACTGCTGTGTTTGTGTCTCATTTCATCCGTACGAGCTGCACTAATATTCTACCCTTGCCTGTTCTCTTTCTGTAGAGACTGCATTTGCCTCCTGACCTGTCTGAGACAGTGAGTCGAGTGAGCCGAGGGGAGGTGCCCGGAGCAGCTTCAGCATGTGGCTCCACCACAAACAAACACCTGGATTTCTGAGAGGCCCTGATATTCTTCACTGTTTCGTCTCTTTCCACTTAATGTCAAGTGGGACCCCAGCACAGAGTGGGGACAGCACTAAGCACCTACGGGTATTTACAACAATCACGTTAAACAAGTTGAACAGAGCAGATTTTATTCCTGCAGATGTCATCTTATTGTACACGCATTATAGGGGGTGGTTTTGCGCTCATCCAAAACATGAAAAATGTGATTTATTACATAATACAGTGTCGCTGTTCAAAAAATAATTTTCTGTAAATATTTGTATTATCTCCCCTAGTTGGTTATTAAGGCGACATGAGGTGTTGTGTGAGGATGTGGTGAATAGTGTGTCTATGGGACCACTTTTCTTCGGGTTGGGACAGTGCTGTCCATCTGACCCTGCACCTGTCCTATTGAACCAGCTCCACTGAGCGGAGAGCGTGGGCAGAGGGAGAAAAGCTTGATTTGGGTACAAGCTTCACACCTCATCAGGCGTGTTTGCTGGATGAGCTGCTTTGCTATGACAAGCCCAAAAGAACAAATTAGGTCAAGTGGTGACACTGACAATTACAGAACAACATAAAATAAAATTCTCTGTATGTTTCAGCCTAGTTCTTGTGCCAGTTTGAATATATTTGCCCATAAACGTCGCTGAAATGGTAACTATCTGCAGCACATGGTTGAGCGAAAG
Source organism: Scartelaos histophorus (assembly GCA_000787155.1). NCBI lineage: Eukaryota > Metazoa > Chordata > Actinopteri > Gobiiformes > Gobiidae > Scartelaos > Scartelaos histophorus. The sequence goes on along the minus strand of KN513210.1, from coordinate 6,771 downwards.
CTAGTGTTACCTGACAGCTTTATGCATGAATGGCTTGTATTGGCTGTATGAGCGAATGGGCAATGCAGCACTTATACAGGTGAACAACAGAAGCTGTCGTCTGTTTGTGCTGTGGGTAAGCCCTGTTGAGACCACACATTTAAAGTATACTTTTAAAAATAAACTTTTACAAACATACTTGGACATGTTATTTGTTTCCCAGTGTTTCTGTTTTTTACCTAAATCTCCATGTGCCACAGTTATGTCAGTGCAGTCAGATCAATTTCAAAGTCAATCCAAAGGTTTCCCTAAGTTTCTGATCACAATATAAATATCTTATGAACAATAACATAATAGTTTTTGAACAATGACATAAATAGATGTATGTTTGCATGTAAAAGTAATTAAAACTGCTTTCAAAAATGATTCAAAGTATACAGGGGCTCAGTATTACGTATTGTTACGACCGTTTGCATTGTAAAGCAATTATTGGTGTAAGACCATAATGTATAACTTGAAGTGGTACATGGGGCATGGAGCTAGACATAATTAATTTTCATTTTTCCACTTGTTTATACAGAGCTCACACATGACCACTGATTGTTAGGGCTCACATTAAGATGCACAACATTGCTGCTGTGGGATTTCCTGGTCTGTATTATTACACATAGTTCTTTCCAAACTTTTGCAAAAACTTAAATTGCTTGACGTTGTACCAACCCTGAATTACTTGAACCTTTTAATCCTGGGGCTGTGTATTATTTAGACAGCCTCTAATTGCATCTTTCTTGCATTTCGAGTCTCTCTCTCTCCCTCTCTCATTCTTTGTGTGTAATAATTAATGCTTCTCCTCTGTGTTTCTCTGTCCTACTCTCAAACCCAGTCTCTCCCTCCTGTGAGGAACTAAATTAAAAAAAGAAAAAAAATATATTTGCCCAAAATTATATAGTGCAATGCTGGTAACAACATTTTCAGATTTTTATTATTTCGGGGAACAAAATCATCAATCTTGGTCAGGATTAAGGCGGTTTAGAATCACTTATATTTTCATTAGATTTTTACCAATGTGAGTCAGGGGTTTCTGTGTTATTAAGAATGTGGATGATTAGTCTTTCTTTCTGTGTAAAAATACTTCCTAAAATATTTTTGCACTGCATTTGTGTTAAAAAAAAGGCCAACTCATTCATGTGCAGAGCTCGGGCTGGTCTGTTAAGCTTTGAGTGACGTGTGATTTTCAATTAATCATTTTGGTGGGATACTTGGTGGTGGTGCATGCTGTGTGATTGTTACCTGACCTCTCTCCTGGACATGCCCCCCTTTAGATGCTCTTGTTCTCTTTTTCTCCAATAGACACTGGCAAATGCACTCACACACAGCACCCCCCTGCTGATGCGGCAAGTGAAGCAAAATAACTCACTCTGCCACACAATTGCTCCTCTGCCTTGCTCTAGGCACTGACTGCTTTATTCTATGACTTTTTCTCTTTTGCGCTCCCTCCCCCTCCTCATTGGCCCTGTATTTTTTATACCGCACTGTAACTCAACTAAAACAAGAGGCTGCGTTGGTGAATTGCTTGACCTTTCTCAACATGCAGTGGTGTCTGCGCTGTGTGGTCTGTGCTGGCCCATACATCTAGGCAGGTTTGCAGGGCACAGTACCGGAGCTGGAGTGTTTGGCAGTAGCACATATTAGAGTCTCAAACATTTCTGTTATATTGCTGCATTAAACAGACAAAAACATTTCTTTAAGACACAATTTTACTGTACAAAATGTTTTATAGTTCTCACAAAATACATTTAGAAAGCTCCATTTTAAATAAAATTAAATTGAAATATTTAAGAGACAGTGTGTTGACGTTTATCTCAGAAGCTCAATGCTCAGACATAAACCCAGTTATCTGTTGATGTTTTTACATACACATTAAAAACGCAAAAACTCAATAAGAGCATGACAGATGATGCTAGAAAAACCCCTCCCATGGTCGTCAATTATAAATATAGACTGCGGGTTACCAACTCGAAGCCAATGTAATCAAAACAGAATATGGTTACAAAATTTTTGCAACACAAGACTAATATCTTTAAAAAAAAAAACATTGTGTACTAGATGAAATACAAAGGCTTTGGTCTGTTTTACAATCAACAATGATTAAATCTGATATGTACTTGTAAACAACTGCCAAACACATTAGAACTCTGTCAAGCAAATGTTTAATCATATTTATAGGAATTAAATATTTTAGTTGCACATTTTTGACCATAGGACACTATAATACAACTATAGCTAATAGACAAATTGTACCTGACCCTAAAGAAATGTATTTTCATGATGCATGGAACATTTATAGAATATTTTTGGGGTTATAAAAAAAAATATTGGTGAAATCTTTCTTTCAGATTTCTATAGGGAAGACAAGTACTTTACATTTTGACATAAACAAGCTTATAATGAAGACGCAGTCTACCATTTACTACATGTGTTTTATTTTTAGACCTGTTTTTGTATATTTAGAGTCTATCCCAAATGTTCAAGCAGAGGTTCAAGTTGCATGTCCCATTCTCTGAGGCCTCTCAGCATCAATTGGACATGAGATTCTTCTGCGAATATTGTAGGATCAGTATTTTGTTAAGATCTTCCCAATGAAACTTTGAATGATATGCCAGTGTCCAGAGATCATGCAAAAAAGGCTTGGTAGAAAGTCTTGATATAAGCAGATTTAAAACGATAGTCATGGCAGAATCTCTCAACTCTCTCCTTTGCACACACCACAAAAGACCACCATGGTTTTCTAGCAGGCCATCTATCAGTACTTTATCCTGTTTTTTATATTAACATACAAATGGTCATATACTAACACACCAGAAAAAGGAAACAATGACTGAAGTTGGAAATAGAAAAAGAAACAGGTAAGTTTTTTGTTCCATAAAAACACCGGCACTTTACAGAGGTCCATATTTTTTCTCCTGTCGCTTCTGTCCGTGAAAAGTCCTCAGGTTGTGAATGTGCCTTGAGCTACACAACAGCACACAGTCCCGCTGGATACAAATGTCCCAAAGCTCTCGTAAGAGTCCTCCTCTCTTGTCCTTTTTTCCAACCACTCTTGCTTGGCTTTGTTCTAGCTCTCCTGCGTGCAGTGGGTGTCCTGAAGCCGGAGGGGCAACAGCCGAGTGAATGCTCAAAGAGTCAAGTAGCTCTTCTCTCTACTGTAGTCTTGACCAGTACTGAGACATGTCAGGCTCGCTCCCTGGCACTTGGACAGGGACAGACACTCCAGGAGAGATGAGTCCTGCACACACAAGTATGAACAACACATTAATGAAAAGAAAGAAACTTGGTGTATGATTAAACATGCCTATTTAGAATGGTGACCCCATATGGCTGCATTCACCTTTTAGAATTTGTAGAAACTGGTCAAGAATTAAATCTGAAGGCAAAGATTTTGGTATTTGGAATATTTTTCAAGGACTTGATTTTCTGGTTTGATAAAATTATCTATGATTTAATGTTCTGTGTGACTGAATAGCGCTACCATTTCTGACATTTTCTGTATGTGTTACTCGCCATGGCATTATTATTGGTAAAAATTAATGTCACAGTATTTTATTTTGTTTTTTGATATTTGATATTTGTATTGTTCTGATAACAATATTTAGATGATATATTAACAATAATCAGGAATGTGCTAAAATTTACTCTTAAATCACTTCCTTGTCCAGTAGATTATTTATCTTTTTGCATTTTTATCGACAACATACATACAACTGCAATATAATACATTTTTTTCTGATATATCTCCCACTTTTAACATAGAACGTTAGCTTGGCATCCATCTCAGACTTGCACTGTGCTTTTAGTATGTTGTGACATGTGAACGCGACCTTTTGTGCGAAATAGGTAGGCAAAATCACAACATGCGGACTGCACAGTAAAACACTCACAGGCTCAATAAATTGAAAGCTGCAGCAATGGCATTTAAACAGAAAGGCTACAACGGGCAAATGAATCAAATTAATTAGCAATTTAGCACAGAGGAAATGTGGTTATGCATGATTAACTCTTCATGACTATAACTGGTATATATGGCTCTCGGTAACAGCATTCTAATGGGGTGGAACTAAACTATGGGCAGGAGTGTCGGGGCTGACATGGCGCTGTAAAGACGGTGATGGTGAAATGAGCTTCAGTCATGCAACAAAGATATAATTGATGGAAAGATATCTTAGCAGACAATGAGAGCATTTTCAAACGGGTGGGAGAAGATAGGGTGAATAAATGGTACCCCCGTGTTACAGTATGCGGCGGCAGAGTACAGGAAAGAACACAAGTCGTAGAGAGTGAACTTTTCTGCCTACCTGTTGAGGTGGTACCAGAAGTGGTCATTGATTGGCTGTTCATATGTGCCTGCATATGAGGGGGCGTGTATGTTTCGTAGCTCCGACCGTTCACTGGTGGACTGGTAGGCAGCATGCAGGAATAAGAGGAGGTCTGGCTGGGCTATAGGGGAAGAGAATGTTCCATTAGCCAACCACTGATTTAACTGATATATAACCTATTCTTTCTGTATTTTTTCAAGACTAACTAATCTTTTTACTAAGAAGCTACATGTCCGTGCTGGTGCGTACTTACTTGCATAGGTAGGTTGTTTGCCATTGTGAAGCTGGGCATAGGAGGCAGTGCACTGTAGGTATTTGTGAGTGCAGAGTCAGGTCTACCGAGCATTGACCCCGAGGTGAAAGACACTGTGGAAGGGCATGTTACAATTAGTTCAATGGTCTGTAAGAGTGAGCTTAGTGTTATGGGGTTATAATGGATTGTCTTTAACAGTGTAACACAGTTTGTCGGTGTGTAAATGGTTGGTTAAGTGTCTGTGTTTGGCGATTATCAATTAAATCCAGTTATTACCAGATGAAAAAATTGGATCATAAATATGTAGATGTATGTATGTATATATATTTTTTTGTTTTGACTGATGGGGACCTACCAGGTGTGGTGGGCTGTGGAATGGCCTGGTACACACTAGTGCTGAAGCTACTGCTGATGGGAATATGACTTGAAGAATTGTTGGCCTGACGACGCTGGTTCCGCAGTTTTTCCTCTCGCCTCCACTTTGCTCTCCTGTTTGAGAACCATACCTTCACAAAAAAAAAAAAGTTAGTTATTTGACTTGGTGGAAAATGTGGAAAATGTTGAAACCAAGCGCACTAACTTACTTGTATTCTTGCTTCGGGCAGATCGATTTTGGCTGCTAATCTTTCCCGCGCAAAAACGTCTGGGTAGTGAGTTCTTTCAAATTCTAAGTAAAAATAAAATTCTACTGAGTATCATACCAATATCAACAAGTTGTAAAAGCGTAATGCAGTAGCTTTATTTTGAACTGACTGATTTATATCAACCAAATTCAGTTCGTATTCAAGTACCTTTTTCGAGCGCTTCGATCTGTTCCTGCGTAAAAGACGTGCGGTTTCTCTGGAGTTTCCTTTTGAGTTGCAGGCGCATCTGTGTCTCCTCTGAGTCCTCTCCGTTTGAGCTGATGGAGTTGGTGTTCTCCCCTGTACCGTCTTGTTGCTGGCAGCCATCTTTACATAAAACATGAAAGAAATATGAAGAAATATGTTAAAATGCGTTCAGCTGACCTAATTGTTTCATTACGCATGTTCCGTGTTTGGTTCTGCGCATGCCTGGAGCTAATTGTCCCGCATGTCATTAATTCATTCGCGTTATGGCTGAGTCAAAATAGCAAGATCCAAAGGCAGCTCGTGTTGATGTAAAGCGGTGGTTTAAGTGTTTATAAAATATTGTGGGAAAAACAGTCTGTCCGGGGCAAAACCCCTTCTCGTACTTTTTACGGTGCAACAATAGAGTGTGTTCTCAAAAGGTTAAGAGAAATGTGACAAGATGTGGCGAGCCTCTTTTCAGGGCCCACGAAATGTATTAAAACCTCAAACTCGCTCACTAGCCTCCTTTTTTCTGGGCCACAGCAATGCTTCAATGGTGCGCTCCCATATGGGCGTTGGTATGGCCATTGAGGTGACCACCAACTTTTGAATAGAAGAAGACGCTTTTCAGACTGATACAATGCCTTCAGGAGTAAGGGAAACCATTAAGCTATGGTCAGAGCCAGGGACGGGTAGTGAGCCAGTCCTGGGTGGGTGTAATGTATGGGAGGGGGGAGCGGTGGATGACAAAAGGATCCTCTCTCTGTGGAGGCGCACAAGGCTATAGTGCGTTGGCATTGTGCGCACGAGGATCCCAGTCAACAGAGCTTTGAGTCCAGTGTGTTAACCCTTATCCACTACCATCATTAATCACGTCCCCCAGCCAGCTACACGCCACTCAGGATTTCTGTCTTCAATTGGAAACAAATGAGTGAGGAGAGAGCATGCAAGGCCCTGAACAACTCCAAATAGGGCCCATGTATTCACTGCCGCTGCGTGTCCGCGGTGGGCGCACAGACCCTTTCAGCTCCGGGCCCGGGCTTATCGCGAAGGCCTGTCGACTTGTTGGACATCATTATCACACCGAGGAGTTAATGCGAAATTAAGCAGGGGGTGCGCTCGAACATAATATTTGACAGGAGCCGGTTTGACAAAGACAAACTGTGGCTATGGATACGTTATAATAATTGAAATTTAGTTTTGTCTGTTGCCTTTGCTTATTTGTGAAAGGAATTAAATAATTAGAACCTATAGACTGGTCGCCTAAATATGGTTTGCAATAGGACCTTGTCTCCAATATAAGAGTTAGATGTTATTAAACGGTAAACAATATTTATTTATTTATTTTTGTTTATTT
>KN513205.1:8891-25774 GCA_000787155.1 Scartelaos histophorus | reverse complement strand
ATCCGCAGAGTGACTTAAGTGAATTGTCTGAGAGATGTTCAAGTTTGATTAGATGTGTGATGCCCTCACTTGGCAGTAATGGAGAGTGAAGCATTTTGGAATAAATAACAAGCAGCATGGCTATTGGCAACATAACACTACCTCGAGGTGTGTTTAAAGTCATTTGAAAAGATTAAAGAACAAGATTGTGTCTGGCCTTTAAAAACACAAAGGAGCACTTTATGTTGACTGCTTTTGTAGAAACTGAGCACTGTTTATTATTATAGATTTCCTTTAAGGGCCTGTAGCCTCCCATGTATTTAGAATTTGTTAATTTACATAGGAAATTATTTGTATTTGGAAAAGTTGGCTATTTCAGCAACAGATAAGATTAATTTTGGATTGTAACCATTTAAAAATCTGCTTTAGTCTTGGGTGAGCCATGTTTTGTTTTGTTGTTTTTCATTACGGTCAAAAACGGGGCAAGTGTATTCTTGAAAATGAGTTAAATATGCCTCCTTGCCCTCCAAAACATTTTTTTTTTCATATCACCCAGCTCTAGGTAAGTTATGAATGACTCTGAACCACCAAATGTTACTTGAGGTTTGTTTTTGATGCTGAAACATTTTCTTTGTCGATAAGTACAGCATTTGTCTGTATGTGTCCTTGGTGCATCCTCTAAACCACCATGTCAGTGTCACCTTGTTATTTGTGCCAGTGACTCAGCAGAACACAACCCTGACTGGACGCTAAGCATGCTGGGTCCATTTAAAAGAGCAGAGCAGACAGAGGCTAATGACTGCTTTTCTGGAGCAGTGCCCTTTACTCTCTTAACAGCTATTACCATGGATGTTTGCAAGACAACATGCAACTCCTGACCTGGAGCTCTGCAGCAGCTTAGACTATTACTCCCTGGACTTAGAGGTTAGGTTGCAGTATGCATTTTTTCATCCTTCCTCTCTCTTTCTGACTTAACTGTTTTGTTTGATAAAGCTTCCAAGCCAAAAAAGTGTAAAAATTAACTCCATTATTGTAACAACTGTAGCCTATGGACATGGCATTGGCAATTATGTTTTTTGTTTCGTCCCTATCAAGCACAAACATATCAAATAAGAACATAAAATCCAGCCTATATGGGTCAGAAGATGGTAACCTACATTTATTGCCATTTCCGACTCTGGGTAAATTTGAAAGGTTGCAAGTGTATATATAAACATAGCACATTATGCACTATGTACGTTTATAGGAAATGTTCCAAATAGGAAGTTCACAGTGTTCTTCTGGCTCCGATCCTGGCTCCCATTGGCTGATATTAGAATACTGTGGCTTCTCTCTCTGTAGCTTTCTCCAAATCCGTGGTCGAATTTTTTAGGCTACTGAAAATGACGAAAATAACATTATTAGAGTTAAACTGAGATATAAGGGCCATATATTATTGTTTTATTATTTTATTATATTATTATTTTATTATTGCCAACCTGCTGGCTAGAGAATACACACAAAGCTTTATATGAACAATGAAAATAGATAATTGCTCAAAATGGGACTATGTAGCCCTCTTGAAATAAATACAAATAACATAATTTGGTGAAGATCATCAAAACCAGCCCTACATATCAGCCCAAAAATATCAGCAAACCTTATCTTCCGTCACTTGCTCTTTAAAATAGCAAAGCACATAAACATAAAGAACCTCTTGAATCTGTATAAGTGCAGCTATCCTGTTCTCAATAACAAATAAGAGCCATTTAATAACAGCAAAATAAACATATGAAATGCAGCCCTAGATTCCATTATGTTTTTCATTTCCTATTATATGACTATTTTATGCTGTTGCTGTCAGGAATATGTACTCTTCCTGTGCTGTAACATCAATAAAATATGAGCTAAAGTTAAACAAGCGAGCACAACAAAAGGCTAATGCTAAATGATGGAGGATAGCAAAGAACACCACTGCAACTCCATATAGATTTATTTTATACACACAGGAAAAGCTGAATGGAATTTCCCTTCTGATCTTCCAGAAACAACACATGACTTCCTTGTATTGTTTATGACTCTTCTGTCTCCTATGGCCAATGACTGTAGAACAAAAAGCTTCTAATTAGCTGAATAAATGAAAAACAAAGTCATTTCACACTGGGAATAGTTTCACATCTGCTACAGTGCAAACAAATCTGTCTGACTCCAGGCTCCTGTTGGAACTGTAAACTGTTTCATGAATAAAAAATGATGAAACGCAAATATGTCAACAATGTAGAGGAGGCATTAACTGTTAACACTGCCAATATCATGTGAAGACGCCTCCAGGAAAGGTTAGTGCTGTGGGCTACAAGGAAACTGTCCTTCTCTGCTTTGAAACTCATATAATGTGGAGCTTGTTGGCTCGATGATTTATGCAGTTTCAGAAAGAAAATGTCTTTTAGGAAGCATGGATAAAACTGTAAGTTTTCTTGCTTTATTTTCTTTTGTAGGGTAGTATCCTCCAGACAAAAAGGTTAACTAAAATATGGAAACTAAAAATGACATAAGGTAGAAATAAATACATTAGGACACAAATGTAAAAACGTGCTTTTTAATGCTCAGAATGTATATGCATTAATGTGGAAACATTTATTTATTATTATATTATGTCATTTTCAGCCCTCTGTAATAAAAAAGAATGTAACTAAAAAATAACTTTTAGTTAGTTAAGGTTTTAAAAGAGTTAGGGATGCACCAATATTGGTATAGAATAGGGCAGAAACTGAAAAATGAGGTGGATATGATATCAGATCCTTGATAGATATTAGAGGAATTATATCAAAGAAGCTCATATCCTAATTGGGCCTTTAACTGGATGTAATAGGACTATAATGTTTGTACTTTTATTCATACAAAGTTGTACAGTAGTTATCTGAAGGGTAAATAACAGTTAATAATAATAAATAACATAAATAGATCTCTTGTGTACAGTAGTTATCTGAAGGGTAAATAACAGCTCCATAACATAAATAGATCTCTTGCGTAATAAGTTAATTGTGTTTTAAGAAAATATGTGCAATTTTCCATTCCTACATTGATCATCATACATCAAAATGAAAAAGATGAATCAGTTCATATATATATATATATTAACCCATCAATTTTCCCTTCCTACATTGATCATCATACATCAAAATCAGAAAATTAACCCAAAACCAACATTTTCTCCATCTCCTCTGTCCAACCCACCAACCAAATCCCACAAGAGCTACTGGACACAGGCCTGTAGTGTCCACATGTACGTGTCAGTGTGTGGAGGGAAAGCACAGTGCATTCCAAGTGCAGCACCAGAGCCAAGAGAACGGCCCCGAGAGCAGAGGAGGAGGAGGCCCTAACAAAGACACAGGCAGGGAGAGAGAAGAGGACAGCCAATCAATACAGCTCACCACACCGACAAACAGCTAAGCAAGTCAATACTGCGTTTCCTCCACAGCGGAAACCCTAACCCAGAACAGCTGACAAAAAAGAAGCAAAGACTTTTATCCTTAAAATCAAGATTCAGTTCAGATTACAATTTAAACATATTCATTAAGATTTGAGAGAAAACTGTGATAACATGGCCCACAGAAACAGATCTCAAGTATCCAAGTATCCAAAAAAGAGTACAGTACTACTCAATTAGAGGTAAAAAGTGTATAAAATATCTCAAATAAGAGGGAAACCATATCTAAGGGAAACTACTACTGTAAAATGATGCATAAAATCTTCAAACGATAGATCTCAAAACCATATCTGAAGGAGCAGTGCAAGAAACTCACAATTTTTAAACATAAGATTTTATCACTTGTAGACTACAGTGGGAAGAGAAACCAAATATTTTCCTCAAGCAAGTGTACTGCTTAAATAAATGTACTTGAGTGAATGTAAGTATTACCCACCGATAACAAGAATAAAGTGATTTTTTATCTTTCCAGCGTTAAAAAGGGGGTATTATGCAAAATCTGCTTTTTGGAGCTTTCTACCTGGAGTGGTTTTAGATGTCATCCATGCATGTTTGAATCATTTTGCAATCTCTCCTGGGCACTACTCAAACCCTCCAGCACGAGCCTGTACAAGGTAACAAAGTTATCTAAATGTTCTGTGGAAATATAATACCCAACGTTTTAATTCCAAAGTGATTGCAATTCAGCTTCAATCATAAAAGTGCACGAGTACTGAACGCGCTGATGTCTTCCACAGTTGTTTGGGTAGGTGCCTGCGAGTCACCCTTGAGAATCGCTGGAATGCGCATAACAAGACGCCTGTTCCTCCTGTCTCCCTGCGCACAGACAAGAGCCTCCACAATGATCAGCTTCTGGAGTTAACAACAGTATTTAAGGCGACCGAGTGCTATTAAGCATTATAACGGTTAGTGATAATGGGGGTAGGAGAGACTTCGTTGGCAGCGGATGGAGCAGCTGAAGTCCCATATTGCTGTTGGACCAAAGCCAGCGCAGGATCTGGCCAAGACACAACACGTCCAGACAAAGAAGACTGCAAAAGACGCGCCTTATGTCTCCAAAAACTCTTCAGATCTGTAGAATATTGCGGTAATTTAGTAGTTAATGTTACAATGTTTTCACTGATTCATACCCCCCACATCTCTGACTATGACTAAACACTTTAAAATATTTGAAATAGTTACAGTCTGAGCTAATGGTATGTGATGCTGTCAGGCTGCAGGAAAAAGGGGATTTGAGATTTCTGAAAATAAAATTCCTATTCTTTTTTCCCATAGACTTTTTGAGTTTCATTGATTGATCATTTAATCTATGCCTGTGCATTCAATATACTTCTGTTATGTACATTTGTTACTATACACCTGCCTTTTAACCGAAAGAAAATGTACTACTGCAATTGAAGTAACATCTTAAACATCAGAATTCCTTGTATATTCTGGTTGTGGTTAACTGCTTTACTATAAAAATCATAAGCATTATTCTAAACCCAACAGCAATGAAGCATATTTAACATATTGTGCAGAAATTTGGGGCAATAGCTATAAAACCGCAATAGAACCATTGATGAAACTTCAAAAAAGAGAAATAAGAACTATTTCCAATGTCAAATTTCATGACCATACAAATCCAGTGTTTATTCAAGAAAAAATCGATTTAGTGATATATCGTGATACTTCATAGCACAATTTTCAAATTTATTTAAAATGCATCCAAATTGATTTTTTAAATATTTTTCACAAAAATTCATTAGTTGGATTCACTCTTCTGATGGTTTACACGTTTTTATCAGTTATAGTTCTTACAATTGTGTTCTCATGAAGGTGCAGTTGACTGTATTTATAGAAGTAATTACTGATAAATTGCAATATATCATTCTGTTTTAGTATTGGGATAAATCGGGATATATCGAATCGTGACATGCAGATCATGATATGTATCGTCAATGCACTCACCTAATTCACATCAAATTACTTAAACTGAACAATCTGATTATGTACCAAATTGCGCAAGTTATGTATAAGGCTAAAAGAAAGCACTTACCAAAAAATATGCAACTATTAATTTTTTTTTTGAAAGGGAAGGCAACTACAATTTAAGAACTTTGAAGTGCCTCGTGGTCAAACGACAAGGAAGAGTTTTTGTACCTCTGTCTGTGGAATTATGGAACGTGAAAATAGAACTAAAACTTTGTCCAACAATACATGTATTCAAAAGTGCAGTTAAAAAAGTGACTATTTCAAAATATTGTGCTGGAGAAGTTGTTTGTTTTGCATGTTCTGTGCAATTATAACTGATAATGGAGTTAAATAAAAGTATAAAAGATTTACTTCCTCTCACTCCTTTTCAGACACAAGTAAAATTTGCGTGACATGTTATTTTTGCTTATTTTTATAGAAAAGAAGCATATTCTGTGGGTCAAATGCAGAGGACAAAGCTGCAAAACGGGGCAATAAATCGTACCTTAAAGGACACGCAAAAACCTCACATCTCCACGTGTCCTGCTGAGCCACTGTAACATAACAATAAGATGGCTGTTTCCTCTCAGCCCCGGTGACGTCTCCAAATGTCACTGTGAATCTGGGACATGCTCGGGCCTCACACGTCATCTCCGCTCACTTTTACATCTGCAGCCGGCCTGTCTTTTTCTCCCTCCCCTCTCTTTCTGCAGGAGATGATTGTATTGACCTCTTACAAAAGAAAAATGCAAAAAGCGCGTGATTTGTGAAATTGGTTGTATTCAATCGAGCCATATCGCCCACTCCTACCTCGAGCTAGGTTCTCAACAATAAACTCGAGACAGATTACCGCCGCAGTATTGAAAGATATTGCGGAGTGGAATAATTTTCATGCCTGATAGACAAGATTATAATATTCTTCACACATATATTAAAGCCACAGTTAATGATTAAATGCGTAGTCGAGATTATTTTTGAATTCGTTGGCAACTCAAACCATTTTTTCTGTTGAATGTTGAGCTTTTAAATACATTGTTATCCAAATAAAGGCTGAAACATGGAAACTAAACAAGAATAGCTCATAAATAACATGCAGTATTGATGAAAATGAGAAGTTTGATGTCGTTTTTATTTAATACCAGCATCTTTTTTTGTTTTTTTTTGTATTAGTGTCTTTTTGTCTATGCATCAGAGGCGATATAATCATTTTAACAACTACGATTATCAAAAAACAATTAGGATTATTTGAGCTGATTAATCGTTGCAGAACTGAAGACTAGAAGGTGCCGCCTGATTTGTGGCGTACGTGTACACTCGCGGTCATAAGCAGCAGCAGTGATTGCTTGGCACACACACATTAGTGATTGGCAGATGAAAAGAGAAGCAGGAAATGAAGAAGGGCTGGACTGAATACTTTTTGACAGAGCCTGGAAGTGCTGCTGAGTCACACAGGGGAGCCAATTCAGCGGGCTAAAGCTACTCAAGTAATTGTATGGACCAGTACTGTGTTGATAAAAGAATAGTAAAGTTGTGGACCAACAATAGCGTAGCCAATAGCCATAAAATACATTTGCTTAACTATCACTAATGGGATCACTGCTGTTCTGAAACTACAGGCTGATATCTTTACTTATCACGTAGCCTTGGTTTGTCAAAAGTATCGAAAATTAGATACTGATTGTTACTAAAACTAGTATCGGAACTAGATACTTGTTTGAGCAGGTATCGATACTAAAAAAAGTAACATTCATAGGACAAAAATTAGCCTTTCTTGAGTGTTTTTGGAATGATCTTGAGCTGTAACTGCAGATATAAGACTGCATAGGAATAGAAAAAAAGGAAAAAAAAGTGTGACGATTTAATGTTGAAAATGGCATTGTAGTGTCTAAATAAAGAGTATAGTACAAAAACACTTCTAAATTTATTTTTTACTTGAACTCCTGACAGACCTGCACAAGAATTCCAATATGCATGGACTTTGAATGTGAATAAACTGCAAATTTATAGCATATTTCTTGATTTTTTATGGAAAATGACTCACTGTGTACTCAAGAATTCCTCGTACTAGCTTGAAAATTATTACTAGAGTAAAAATGATTTGACATTTGACATTACATCATTGCAGGATCCTAGGAAGCTGGAGCACAGGTCAGAATTCTATGGTGGGATCTGCAGATTTGTTGACGTGGTTTCTGTTTAATATCTCTGTAAATATCCACGTGAAATGGTTTGCCTTTAAAGTGTGACTTCAAGGTCCTGTCGGTGCATGACTCGTGATCATACTTGGTCTCTTATTTATTTCTGTTACATGCTGAATGTTTGTACGATCCTTACGTTACTGTGTTGTCCTGTTTTTATGCTGAAGCATGTGACACCCCCGTCCCAAGACAAATTTCTCCCATGGGGGACAATAAAGGATCATCTTATCTTAACAAAAGTTAGATTATCTTTTTACAATACCTCCAGAAAGTGGTGCCATTATTCAACCGCAAAAATGTGACATGAAATGCTTTAAGTCATGAAATGAATATGGCAAGTTTGTGGACAAAATCCCTAACAAATAATGATAAGGTTGATCATTTGTGGACTGCAATCTATAATTTAATAGATTTCTTGGCCATGAAAACATATTAGCAATGAAAAGTGACTGAAATAGCTTTTTTCTTTACAGTCACAACGTTAAATCACAAGAACAAATTAATAATTATAATTGACAGCTCCTGACAATGATACAGGCCTAGATGGACTTTTGGCGATCCCTCGTGTTAAAAGTAGGTTGTCTTGTAAAAATAAGCTAAAATGAGGGGGAAATTCTGAAATATCAGTGCCATTCTGCGCTAGATCAGCTGGTCTTTTGTTGTGGCACACCGGCCGGCTCACTGTACGGATGCTGTGTGCGCACGGAGGCGGAGGATGGGTGCGCTCGTCCGGGCTTACCCTGCTCCAAGTCCTGCTGATCGTACCACGGCTCCTCTTCCTCGGTCACAAACTCCTCGTCCATCGTCCCGGAGCCGAGCATGGGGGCACCGCGCCTGAAAGCACAGAAACAAGCCCTCCCGTGGGTGCAGAACAGCTCCAGGTTGAAGTCCGTGCAGAGGGACCCGCGTCTACGAGCTAAACAACGGCGCGCTCTCGTCTCTCCTCCCGGGCAGGGCAGGGACCGCAGGCCGACCGGTGCCGCCTCGCAGTGGGCGACAGGAGGCGGGGATGTGGAGGGGGCGACGTGCGTTCTGTCCGCGGGGCTTGGTGCGCGCTGCTCGGTCACTCCCACATCTCCATCACCCGCTGGTCCTGGAAGTGGCTCAGGGACGTGGCAGATGTTGCAATCCCGCTTCTCCCCGGTGGAAGTCCTCTCTCTCCCGGTGACGTGTGCGGGGTTTTAGCGCCGCACTGTGGATACTGGTGCTGCTGCAGGGTGCTCCGTTATGGTCACAGTGCGCATCGACAGAGCATAGGATTATTTTTGGATACACTTTGAGAATTAAGATAAAATAAGATAATCCTTTATTGTCTCTCTTGGGATAAATTTGTCTTGGGACAGGGGATCACAAGCTTTAACACAAAGACAACACAGCAACATAAGCACACACACATCTACCATACAACATCAATAAATAAGATACCAAAGGCCTTTAAGTCTTTAACTCTTTACAGGCAAATCCTTGTGGCAATTTTGTATTCTATTTATAATTGCACACTCCCTAAGTCTATGTGCAGTTTAGATTGCACATGCCCCTTTATTTTTTAACTGCATTCTCTGAATTTAGAAGATTAATAGCACAAAAGAATGTTTGATTCTGTTCAGTTTACTTTTTTCTGGTGGCATCAACTCAAACTGACTGTAAAGAACATGGCCTGGGTCACTGGTCATGGACCTGCCAGCCTCCTCAGAAGAAATGCAGAAGTGAGCTGGGGGCCACACCACTGGTGTAGTGGGGATTTTTTATTTTTTTTTAAGTGGGGTGACATCATCAGGCAAGGCCTGCTCACAAGTTCAACTGATCAATAATCTATATAAGTTGGTGGCTCCTGTTGTGGGTTTTTGGAGTAGACAGGTAGAAGCGAAGGGTAGCTATATTACATAGAACAGGACAGTTAGAGATAATAATAGGAAAGTTTAGTGTTTTTAAGTCATTTTAAGTTCAGTGTGAGTTTGTAGAGATTTTGAGTTAGTCAAGATATGCAGATATAGATATAGCGAAGATTTGAGTTAAGTTATACAGGTACAGTTCTAGTGAAGATTTCAGTTAGGGTTATAGTGAAGCTTTCCCATCAGTACAGGGTATAGTTAAATAGGACATTTTAGTTAAGTACTGGTTATAGAATAAATTAAGATTTGATATATATTAATTAGGGTAAGTTAGGGTAAGTAAAATATGGACCCCAAAATTGTTCAGGAGCTGATTTGGTCCACTATTTGGTCCACTGAAGGTTCACCCTGAGGTTGATGACACACACACTTATTGAAGAGAGGGCAGAATCCTATATGGTGAAGGGTGAGTACACACAGCAATTGTTCAAGAATTTTACATGATCGTGCACACTTTTTGCCATTCATTTTGGGAACATGTCTGTTAGATGGGCAGCTGTACTGCAAGTGCCAAAGAAGATGTTCCACTTCCCCTGGGCCAAAGTGGTCCAGACTGCTGAGGAGGCCATTGAGATAGTTGATTAATTTCATTCCAGCCAGATTGACGGTCACTGTGGGAAGGAAAAGACACACAGTGCTATCACTTTAAGGTACTGGCCTGGAATACAAGCAGACATTCACAAATGGGTAAACTGACGCTTTTATACTTTGATTCATCTAAATGTTTGAATACAGTTTGGCACAAAATGTCCCTTAATTCTAGATCACTGAATGCTCCCAGTGCCAAAAAGAAAAAGAAAAAGGAAAAAAGTACATCCCCATTGAGGTAAATGCATAAAATGTAATATTATTCACATTCTAGGGTGACCTGTTTACTCAGTTATGCCAGCTTCATTTAGTATAGAGGATTTCACTGAATTCCTCAAGCAACTTTATGTTTTTTAATAGGAATCTGACCCACTGGAGCTTGTGAGAATGGATCTGATAGGGAAACGCCTAACCTCCTAACCCTGATCCACAAGCAAAGGCCACCATTACATATGTGCAGTGGTGGATTATTCCACAAAGTGGGCAGAGGCACACTCCCTGAAAACCAAAGCTACAGTGGAAGTACTTGACTATCTAATGGGTTTTTTAAAAATAGATTTGGGGCACCAAAGAGGCTGCTGACTGGCCAAGGGTCAGAATTTCGAAACAGTGCAATTAGATGTCCATTATGTCAGAACATATGTTACAACTGTTTGCACTCATTAGCTGAACTCTGAGCTGTGTGCCAAGTTGGGCATTAAGCGCAGCCTGGCTTACCCCTACCACCCCAGACCAATGGACTGGTAGAAAAGCTAAATAGAACCATGAATTGACATGAATGCATACAGGCAAAAGTTGTGTTTGTGCATTCTTATTAGCAGAACTGGGGTGATAAGAAGGGAACACAAATAAAAAGCGTCTGCAGCATCAGCAACAAGAGCAAATGGTTAAGGCACATGCAGAAGATGTAGTCTACCTGTAGTCTGCAGCAAGACCTTCTATATCTGGGTTGATCCTAGTTTAGCGCCATATTAAGGCAGCACATAATATATGGTTATCCCTACTTAAGCACACCCGTGAGAGGAAAAGGACCGGCAACAGTTTGTCCTTAAGTATTTTTATGGGCAGAGTTGCAACTTAAAAGAGAGCACAAGAACCACATTAGTTTGTTAACATAGCGTGTCCATAGTCAATCAATAACCAGATCAACTGGTTAAGGTGCATGGTGTAATCCCTTTTTTAAACAGTAAGAGCATGGGCGACTTACATACTTGTTCATTTTAAAATATGAGGCAAGTCTGTAAAGCAATAACCGTGTTTGGCAGCTAGAGGGCGCAGTGCAATTACATATTACACAGTAAAAGATGTCGCACTTCATCTTAAGCTTTTCCTTCATCCATATAATATACTTACATTCTTCAAACACATGAAAATGTAATACTTTATTTCCAGAAAAAAAGAGCCCAACCTGTTAAGAGGTTGGGTTACAACAAGTAGTAGTTTCTGAATATCATAGTACTAATACCACATGAAGGAAGAAGATAACCAGATGACAAGATAAAGATTTCCCCACACATACAATCATAAACTGCTGTGGTTATTTGGTCACGATCTTGCATTATTTGCATTATTTCATATTTGCAGCACCACTGAACACCTATTTTATAACAACTTACTCATTTAGGTTACACAAGACCAAATGTATCATTTCTTGATGTATGTGTATTGTTTATGCCTTTAGTCTTGCATATTGAAGGGAAAATATGCATATTTTTGCATACAAACAAAAGAATCATCGGTACCTTATCTTTGTTTAATTTTTAAATTTTTTTTTAGTCTGAAATGTGCTATTGCTTAAACACATATTGGCCTTATAAAAACATCTCAGTGGACCTGTCATCAATTCGTCAGTCTGAATAATTCTGCTGTTGTCATGACAAGAATGAGACATTTGTCATGGGACGTTTGACATTCAAATGATTTTAACCAGAATAATTCATGAGTCTTCAACTGAATCACCAACTGAACTGTGACACATGCAAAAGAAAACACCATTGTTGACATTGGAATTATGTATTTTTCTGGGTTTTGTTAAAAGGACAAATGGCATTACATGCCTTCTGCTGGCAACAGTGACATATATACAGCCTATGGGAGTGACACCAGCGATTTTCATAGGCAACGATACTAATAATCAGGAAGTGCTTGTTAGCTTAATTATTTATTTAATAATTATTTAATTATTAGGAATAATCAGGATGCTGAATGCATAAAGTAAGTGAGAAAAAACTTTGGACCGCTGCAAAACCGTTTGAAAGGAACTAATTCAGTCACATTTTATGATGTAAAAATCAGGTACAGCGCCTTTAGATTTTTCTAGTACAGGCAGTAAAGTATCATGGACTTTAAGGAGCACCTGGTTTGGATGGAAGATTGTGAAGAAAAGTAGTCGAAAAATCAAACTTAAACATGGTGTCATGTAGTTTTGTGTGTCAAATGATACCTATAGACTATGGGCTACTACACATGTAACCTAGATGAGCTTTGGCTCTTTTTTACATTATGGTTGCTGGGTAACAGTAACAGAATTACCTCTAGGTATGTCACATCTGCTGCCTGTTTCCACCCAGAAGTTAAATTATAAACTTCACCAAAATTGACAAAGGATTTTTATGCTAATGAGATTTTAGTGAATTGACAAATTGAAAACCCAATAACCTTGTACAGTTTTCCTATGACTATTATAATTGCAACTGTGTTGAATCTAAGCAGTACTTTGACTAAACCGTCTGTATGCTGATAGCAAAGGAATGTGTACTTGAAAATAACAAAGTATCACATTCTCGTAAAGTAGACAAAGGGACCAAAATGTTCCAATCTAGATACCCATCTTTCTCAAAAATGTCAAACTGGAAATCCAAGAGCACAATTTCCATCAAATCCCCGGAGTAACTGTAGTGACCATACTGCTGGAATAACAAAAAAGCAAGAGGAAGGGACTGGCTCATTGTTCAATATTATGTGTAAGAAGCCTCAACACTTGGAAAAAGAACCTGCCCTTTACTAGAACATTGAGAAATGTCAATAGAAATACAATGGTTTACAGTTTGACACCTCACTAATTCAGCAAATATTTTAAAAAACAAAACTGAACAATGTATGTGTTAATATATGTCTATATGTCTAGGGGTGCCAGTATTAGTGATAATAGGAAACATCTGAGATTAAGATAAAATAGCAGAGTAATGTTTTAAGAAATGTATGCATCTTTAAGTCATTTTCAATTACTTTTGCTTCTGTTAAGTAATCTATTTGAAAATAACAGTACACTTTAGAAAAAGTAAAAAAAAAAGACAACTGCGTTATGTTGAAAATAGAAATGGTACAAGATCTCATGCCACAAGATCTCGTGAAATATAAAAAAAACACAAGAGCGTGCACACATGAGAAAAATGGTCTTGAGAGATTTTTTTTCCATGCATTTACATTGGATTTGTACAAAAAGGGGTTAAACATGGGTAAGATACATCTCCTAGAGTAAATCAAATAAATACAAAATTGCAGGCCATAATTGGAAACTGAATTGTGAAATGTGTATATTAGATATTATGCTCAAATCTCATCTTGTCTTGTGATCTCATATCTTGTCTCATCTTGTGGAAATGGTGTCTCCTTCCATCCCTAGTTGAAAATATGAAATTATTATCATTATTTTGCACTTTGTCTTAAATTTAGCAACTAAACATCTTTTACCCCTGAATAGCAATCAGCCTTTTGCATTGGGGTGAATTATACCTAGAGAACAATTAGTGACCCTTTACATGATAATAATCTCCCTTAGGAATATAGTCTAAACCACAATTTGTTACGGCATGTTTTCTCACCATTCCCCTTACTTCCCTAATTGATTTACAGTGTAATGAACTAATCCACACTTTACAAACCCTTTCAAAGGCAGACTTGTTGTTAAAGTAGTTGTATTTGTAGGCATTCGTCAGCTGGCGGGACACCAGATGGATGGGTACCCCACCACCCTATGCTCTCCCTCGCTCCTTTTAGGGTCGGGTCTTGTCTCCATGGTTACCTAAGACAAAAAATGGAGAGGGGCCAGGGCACAGCTGGTCTTTAGCAACAGTAAGGAGGGGAAAGCACACAAGTGAATGAGTGTAGGGAGAGGGGGTGTGAGAGAGAGAGAGAGACAGAGTGCAAAAGGAGAAGTAGGAGGAGATACAAAATACTCACAGTACACAGGGAGTCTGCAGATTGGCCCAGAGAGTCAAGTTACCCCCTAAACTTTGAGCTTCGCATTTGTAAAAGTGAATAAGAAAGAAGAACAGTGCTTGGAGGATTATAGACTAACTTGGGTTACACATGACAGAGAGAGGGGGAGGGTGAAGAGTGACAGAGTAGAGGTCTGGAGAACTTCAGTTTTGGATCAGCTTTTGAAGGACTTCTGCAGTACTCAAAGAGGTATGGAGCAATCTTACTTACTATTTACTTACTTTCTCTAAAGTAATGCATACTTTATCAGTGTATAGAAGGAGACCTGATAAAGTTTAAAAATTCATTTTAGAAAATTTGTATACATGCATGTCACATTTATCTATATAGACCATGGTATCTACGCAAAACTGCAAGACATGCACACTCAAAATCAGATTATTATCAGATCTAAATACTATTAAAATGACAAGTATGCAGCAAAATCTCCACATTTGTTTCTGATCATGGACCCTCTTATTACTCATAACAGATGCTGTGCTTTGCATCCCATTTGTCCTGCATTATACAAAATTGATATGGAGTTTACAAACACATGATATCACAAGGTGCAACAAGTGTTTTCAGTTTGAGATATGAACTCTAAATATGCAGGGCAGGGAATTGTGTTTTGTTTTATAAACACATAACAAAACATAACTACAGGTATGTTTATAATAAGGAAACAACATTATAACTATAATAACTATAAATTTGAGAGTAGCGTAATATGGGCCATTTAAGTAACCATAAAGGTCCAGAAATCACATAATAATCAGATTGGCTATCTTTATAATAACAATTATTGAGTTATTATATTCATATCATTATCATTTTTAAGATGCAGCACATTTTCGCATATATTTTCACAACTGTGTGTGTGTGTGTGTGTGTGTGTGTGTGTACACACACACACATGCATATGTACACATACATATATACACATACATATATTCATATATGTACTGCGGGCTATTAACTCATTAAGACCTTCTACAGATAAAGATATCTTTGGTATGGACTCTGTGATGCTTAAAGACCTTCGTATGTCACTCATGCGACCAGTTGCAAAGATAATTACTTTGTTTATATCACAAGGAGAGTTTCCAAGCATGTAGAAATCTGCTGTTGTTATCCCTATATTTAAAAATGGTGATCCCTAATCACTGACCAATTATAGACCAATAAGTATATTGCCCATAGTGTTTAAAGTTGCTGAAAAACAGAAGAGATCATCAGCCACCTCAACACCACTTCATTTACTTTGCACCCAATGCAGTTTGGCTTTAGAGCCAACTACTCTACAGAAACAGCCACCTGTTTTTTTACAGAGAATATCCGTCAGTTGTTGGACAAGGGTGGTGTTGTAGGGGCAGTCTTCCTGGATCTGAGAAAAGCATTTGATACAGTTAATCATAACATCCTGTTAAACAAGTTACAACATTTCAACTTCTCTGTTAACACAATAAAGTGGATTGAGGCATATTTAACTGGCTGTACTCAGCACGTTAGAATCCACTCACGTCAATCCTCCGCCCTCAGTATTTCCACCGGTGTGCCACAAGGATCAATACTAGGTCCATTACTATTTTCTCTATATATATAAACGACCTCCCGACTGCTTGTTCGGATATTTCAGTTCAGATGTATGCTGATGATACTGTGCTTTATGTTCATGGCAACAACATCACACATGTCGCCGAAAAACTCACACAAGCCATGGCCCATATCACTGAATGGTTACAACATTCATGTTCACAGTTAAACACATCCAAAACTGTTGCCATGTTCTTCACCAAGTCCCCCTGTAAATCTACTGTTGATCCTGATGTCTTTGTTTCAGGCGAACGGCTTCAGGTGGTGAGAGAATACAAATATCTTGGTGTTATTCTCGATCCAAAACTTTCATTCAAGTCCCATGTCAAAACCATCAGTAACCGTATTAAATTCAACCTCAGCAACTTTAGACACCAAATCAGACATCAAATGTCGATCAGAGCCGCTAAAATTTTTATGTATTCCATGATTCTATCCCATATCACATACTGTCTAACTGTCTGGTGTCACACTACTACCACAGCCCTCAAACCTATTCACACTCTGTACAAACGCACCTTAAAGACTCTGGACTGTAAACCCCATTCATACCACTACTGTCCAATACTACAAAAACACAACCTACTCAGCTGGGAAAATATGATCAAATATGCTCATCTATGTCTGTTGTATAAAATCATCCATGGTTTGTCTTCTCCTCCACTCAAACAGTTTATTAACATTCGGACTCAGCAGAACCAGAGGAGCAATGAGAGGGGACTGTATCATCCCCCTCCGAAAAAGTCAGTTTGGTCAAACTACCTTTTCTGTTAGAGCTGCTCAATACTGGAATGCCACCCCCACAACCATCAGAAACCTCAACACATACACTTCATTTAAAGTACAGTTAAAACAATGGCTCATAGACAATCAAAGCTGTCAACATTAAGACCTCTCGCTGCCCCCTGCTGGACACTGCCGTATTGATTGTAAGCTGTCATTATTATTTTTAAATTATTGAGTGAGAATGAATATCTGTAATTGACTGGTTATTGATTGCGGGTGAATGCT
>KN513204.1:28455-51862 GCA_000787155.1 Scartelaos histophorus | reverse complement strand
ATGAATCCTTATTTCTTTTCTTTATTAGTTTTATTAGTTTTTGTGTGTGTTTGTTTTGACTGACTCTGAGCTACTAGCCTAATGATCTTTCATGCACCTTGTGCCCTTCTAAGCTACCAAAAAACCTGCTGTCACTATACTTCAATTGCAGTGATTTACTGTAACACTATTCCCCTAATCATATACAGTCTTTCCCTGCATGTAACAGGTGCTGTCTTATGGCCTTAGATGTAGTATATGATAATCTTACAGTGTTACAAGACCAGACATGTCATGGTAATGGTAGCTGTAGAACTCTTGAGTATCACTTAGGCCTTTGTGTACATGATGAAGGCTTCTAAGATATGCTCTTTTTAATAGGGCTTTCTGCTTTGAATGTAGGTGACATGAACTATTCTTGTGACCACTTTTTGGAGCAGATTAATTGTGTTCTCTCAATGACATGAAAAGCACTCTCAAATTGGCTTGTTTCCTTGGTTAATGTTCTTTATAATAATACTATGTACTTTCAATGGCCAAACATTGAGTCATCTGTAATTATGTGTTGACAGAGTAAGTCATTTTAGTACAAGTTCTACACACTGTGCAGTACCATTCCAGAAAGCAAAATGTTACAGGTCATTGTGTAGAGTGATGCATCAATCAACAGACTCTATCCAAATCCTCCTCCATTTTTTTTCTATGGTCGTGAAACATGTTCCATTCTGTTATTGATGCATCAATACTGAAGGGCTTTGGGTCACTTGCATATTGACCCCTGTGTACCACTGCATCACAGCTCACTTAAGTGTAAATATGTGTGTAAATGTTTAAATGTTCCACCCTGAATGTCTTCCTACTACTGTATTTTGTGTTTGTCCTTTAAAATGGGAATAGAAAGTTTAAGAGAATGAAGTTTCTATTTGATGATAGAGAGATGAGGTGAAAAAGCACATTGTATGTTTGGGCTATGAATAGTGGGACATTTTGCCTAAAATTATTTTGTAAAAACAAAACATTTGCAGTCTGAAAGTGCAATATATATGCCTTAAAATATGACAAAATATATTTGAATACATTATGTATAATTGCTAACTGACAATTTTATTGGCAGGCGCACTTAAGCTTCTGGTGAAATTTGACATATGATTGTAGTGGACTGCTTTGAGATGGTAAAAGCAGGTTTGATGCACCTTTGGACACAGAGGAATGGACTAAAATGAAAGACACTGGTGGCTTCAAAGCTATACCAAGAGGACATCCATTTTTTGTTAGTTTTTTTAATTGTGTAAAGCACTTTAGTAAAGTTGCACATTTTGTTATGTTTTATTTTGTCATCTGCAGTATAAGTTTTTGTACTAGCATGCACTGTTGAAGCTCACCTTTAAAGGTTAGTTTTAGAGTTTACTGTATACATATTTTGTTAAACCACTATGAAATAAAAGCATTTGTGATCGATACATTTATGTCTCATTTATGATGTAGGGTTGATTCTCAAATGCACTGCAGACTTCAAAATAACTGTAATTACTGAGGACACTGCCTCCATCCTCATTAATGATGTTTGAAGAAATGTCTTTGAATCAATTTCACACTTTATTTCCTCTTTTCTTGCCTGAGACTAAAGCTTGAAACATGCAAACAACCATTAGAACTTGAGTTAAAATGTGGTGACAG
Organism: Scartelaos histophorus; assembly: GCA_000787155.1. Lineage (NCBI taxonomy): Eukaryota > Metazoa > Chordata > Actinopteri > Gobiiformes > Gobiidae > Scartelaos > Scartelaos histophorus. Next base: position 50,206 of record KN513204.1, on the reverse strand, counting down.
TAGCTGCCTTGTTTGCAGCCCAGAGCCTATAAGGCCTGTTCAATGGCGCTCCACATGGTGTTCACTGTGAGCTATAGGGGACTTGGGTGGCAGATGCCAGACGTGGAAGAATATGCCACTAACCTCTTTGAATACCAATTGGCATTCAGTGGCGGCTGAGCTTATCCCTGATTTTTTGGCATTTGCACAGGTGACAAATATAGTAATCCATCCCTCCTGCTGGTAGAATCCAGTTTCAGAGATGTAGAAATATGATCTAATATATACATGTCTTTAGTGAGGTGGGAAAAAAGACACACACTTGAGTTGAGCACAACATTAGCTTTGCCTGAAGGTCCACACTGATAATAAAAGCAGAATAAATAAACCATGTGGTTTCCTGTTTCATTATCAAGTGTTAATCAGCCTTTATGGTTAAGGAAAGGCTGTTTGGGATTTCCACATGATCTGAATATGCAGATGTTATTTCAGCAAGTATTATTTCAACATGTAGCTTATTTCTATCTTGTAGCACTATAGTGACAACAAGTCTGATCAAGATTAAGAAATCACATCAAAACATTTCTGTACATTGATTGAATCCTGACTCAGCAGTTGGCAGCCGTACTGCCTCTTTATCACCACTTTGAGCCTCTGGCTGAATAATTAATTGTCCCATTGATCTTTCCAGAATGGAAATTTGCTTTGCTACTTGGAAGTGTTTGCTATCAGAGCTACAATGTAAGTAGTCTCCCCATCTTTCTGTATATTGCATGTTCTTACCTTGCCTTTCCTTACCAATAATCTTCTACTCATGCACAATTGAATTCTTAGTATTACTCACTTTTGTGTAGAGATAAAAATGTGAAAAGTTCAAGAGAATCTTTTTTCTCATGAATCTCACATATGGCATGGCAAATGGAAAATTCCTGTATCAAAATAGACAAGGCAACAAGGGAGTGCAGGCTGTAAAATGATTGACCTCACATCTCCCTGAGGGCTTCTATAGACCTTAGCCTAAAAGCTCTAGTGTCTAAGTTGTTGTTGTTTGTTTTGTTTTGTTTTGTTTTTTACCACTGACAATGTAAAAACTGCTAATCAGAATTATTTATTGAATTATTTAGTTGGTCTAATCTCATATCCCAATGATGAACAAAGGTCCACATAACATGCAATTTATATCAATACCAATATCAGTCATAATATTTACTTCACATATTAAGCAGCAAACTAATTGTGTAATTTAGATTCCATGAACAATATGATATTATGAGTATCCTTGCTCGCTTAAATGGATAAATTAACAAAATAATAAATTAACAAAATAATTTAAATAATATAGTGTTTATTATTTGGTCTACTACCTCTCCATCAAATCATCGTCATTGTTAAATCAGGGCAGTATTTCATAAAATCAGGAGATGCTGCACTTTCTTCATCCCTCGCTGAATGACCATGTGATGAGAGGAGAAACTCAGTGGGGTATAGAGCATCATCATTCACAAGTGGACAGATCTGCCCTTGACACTCTAAAAATAAACAGACTGTGACTGAGACGCAGACTATTTGGATGATTCCTGTTACAAGCAACATTTTTAGGAGCTTTTCATGTTCAAAAGATACATTTGGTTAAAGGGCCCATATTGCTTTGTGATGCATGTTTTTAATGTTGCTTCCTCATCAAAAACATACTTGGAGATGTGTTTTGTGTAATAATGTAGGACCTTTAATCTCTATGACAATTATATCTCTATGACAGTACATCATTACACTCTGGAAATCTTGATGAGATTTATGCACCTCGTTATTAAATATGTGTTTTCGAGCCTAGTGTGTCCTTAGGTGACCGACGTTCAAGATCACCTCTTCCAAATTTGGAGGGGTGTCCTTGGTGATTTGTCGTCCTGGGTGATGTCACCGCCTCCGTCACTCTGTTCTCCATTTAAAAGGCTGTTGTCTGGTCGCTTCTCTCTCTGGAGCTGGGAGTGAATCAGCAAAACACTTCTTTCCTGTCAGCATCTATTGGCTCCGCAGTAACAAATATTCCCTAGACATTGGTAAAGCATAAATAAAAGGTCAAAATCAAGACATTCTGCTCTGAACATGATTATGCCAATAGCTGTTTTCAACTGAAATCACTAAAAGTCTGTCATTGCATTGTAAATTAAGATCATCTATCCCCCTGTGTCTGCCCTTGGGTAATCTGAATCCTATCAATGTCACCCAGGTGCTCACATCTCCTCCTGTCCTGATTCGTCCTGATCTGGTTATAACAATAGGGCTCATGAAATAATGATGGAGGTGCACTCAAACACCTTTCACATGCATCTGGCTTCTCTCAGCGCTCATGTCTGTGGCAGATCAGACCCAGAGGGGGAAGAGGGGCACATGGACCAAAGCGTGACTGCAAACACACTTCTGCTGTCCGCTACAATGGGCTCAGCTGCTCACTACTTTTCACTTTTAGTGCATGAGCGGGTCTATCAAGGCACATGTCACCATCAGGCTGTTATGCAGTGCCAATAGTTTAATACCATTTGAAGAATATTTCAATATTTTGAAACGAGATGCATATCAGTGTCTCTTATGTCCTCAACTGACCTTAATCATGACCTCCAAAAAAAAAAAAAAGAAAAAAAAAGAAAAAGAAATGGATGGACATATATTATTATTTTGTGTGTATGTTGGTTTAAAATCAATCAACTGATCGATCAAAACAATTGCACGTGTAGGCTACATGTAAACAGACAAAGCGCGGATGCTTTTCATGCAGGTGCACCGTTACATGTGAAGCACGACTTCTTAAAAGCACACCACAGCGCCCCCTGCTGCCTAAATTCAGAAATACAGTTCTAACAATGGGAATAATACAAAAATATATTTTAATGTAAATACATTCATTTGACATTGTATACTTTTTTATACGTAGGCTATTGAGCCACATGGATACCCCAACATTATTCTCAATCTGACCCTGTTTTAAAGCTAATGGAACCTTAATGACCCTAAAGCACTATAATGACCCCAATGACAAAACCATATTATAATAGGCTAAAACTTCTTGGCAATGGAAATAGTAAGATACAGAACAACTGTCACCATCTGTCTGAAATGAATTACTACTGTCTGTATAATGTATTATGTTTTATGTATTATGTATTATGTTTCTTGCTTATTTTGTGTTGTGGTAATCTGTGTGGGTGTCCTTTATATAATTTTTACCTATTTCTCAGCATGTTTCATCTTTAGTGAGAAGTACACACCATTAATCTTCACTGATTCAGACAGATATATGCAGACATCTTTGCCACTTGGAAGGCATTTGTCTGGAGATGAATTGCTGTTTATCCTTTTTAAAGGGATAGAAATTCATTCTTATGGCTGGAAAAGGTTCAAAGAAAGGAGCAATATCATCAGCAATAGATCATTTAAACATTTGTTTCAATTCAAAACTTTTCATAAACATTTCATATTCACCATCTTTCTTGAACTTATTTAAAATGAATGGTCTTTGATTGCTGAAGGAGCTAGTCTATACTGCTGCAGACTGCTATTTAGACTAAAGTGCAGTTGTTGTTTTGTGTCCCAAGATGGCAGCAGAGTGACACAAGCAGACTGTGCATAAAAAGCCCACTTTACAGGGAAATAAAATGTAACCTCATCCTCTAAGCCTTTGAGGGTTCTGGTGAAATAGTGCCCATAAAAAGCTCTAGTTGGCTACTCCTACCTCTGCTGTCTTCAGGGGAGGGTTTGTGGGGACCGCGGCCTATTAACAACAGCCTGTGAAGGAGATGTGTTGAAGCGAGGCCAGCACGAAGAATGTGTTGGCACATGTGAGGGGCGCCACTGAAATGGAACTTTAATTCATTTACACAAAAAGGAGAACAATCGTAAAAACAGACCTCCGAGCCCGAGAGCTCACAGTTTAGGTAATAGCAGCTGGAACAGTACTTCCTCTAACCTGACACTGAGCCTGTTATAGGGTTTTATTTCAATTTATTCTGCATGTCAGTGGTGGGATGGGGCCAACATGTCATTGTGTGCATGCATGGGTGTGTGGGGAACTCAGATGGCGGAGGTGAGTTTGAATGGGTCTTTGATGCTGCTTGCCAGGTTTCCTCTGTGGACAGCAGCTGTTATGATAAACAAGCTGTCTAGTAACCTCCTCAAATTCTCCCCAAGATGGCTCAGTGCCCCTCCTCCTTCACTTTCCCCTCTTTTCTTCGCTTCTCCCAAGTCTGCATTCAATGAGAGGGAAGTGAAAACAAAAGCCTTGTCAGTGTGCAGTCTGAGCTCTGGCCAACAGTGTGTCAAATGACCAAAACACTCCTGCGTGCACCGTCCACGCCAGACAGACATCCTGAAGGTCTTATTGGAGATGAATGGTGTGCCTGCTCATCACTTATAAGTAACATACTGAGGAGCACCTTGTCTCGTACGAATGGGGTGTTTGGGTGCAGGATTGGTGGTGGTTGGAGAGGCCGATGGCACAAATTCACTGCCTTGCTTCAATCTGTCCCAGGGCAGCTATGGCTACAGCAGCTTGATTATGGAGTGAATGAATGATGCTGTGTAAAATGGTTTGGGTGACTTGAAAACATTATTAGTGATGTGAATAATATGAATAATGCCTATTTGTTAGATTTAATACTCAAGATTGATGGTTCTTTATTGCCCGATACAGAAAGAGTGAAATATAATATCGTCACCTTTCTAAAATAATCACCTAAGTCACTTTTTGCCTAAGTTTACTTTTTTGCATCACTCATGTCCTCCCAATTTTGGGGGGAGTTTTTTGTGTTTCCTGAAAAACCTGGAAAAAATTACTTATGCGATTATTTTAGGAAGGTGTCGATATACAATCTTCAACTTTGCCCTTGCTTTCCTGTTTTAACACAGATATTACTGAATGAGCACAATCAGTAACTCATTTAGAAAAGTTAGATGGCATTCTTGTCAGATCATGACTTATCTATGGTAGATTTGAGTCAAAGTTATAATATACAATGTAATATGTGTGACCATTTGACCTCAAGTTCAGGTTCTTTCAGAGTTACTTTAGAAATGCCGGGAAATGAGTCAACACTGAATCCACTCTGCTTTACCCATCAAAGGCTGTCCCATCTTGGAGCATGACGTCATTTGAGTTTTAGTTTTCACCCCTTCTTTTTCAAATCATCCGTTATGATATTGATATGGAGCTCACAACCAAACCATTAGGGGCCATTCGTTTAACTTAAGACTTTTCACAGATAAAGAAACACACTTTAAAAATGCGTAAACCGCTTATCAAATTTGTCCCGAGCATTCCTCAGTGCCCTCTTTTGTTGGAGATTTGTGTGCGCCCAGTGACCTGGCGGTGAACTTGTACTTGGCCTGTATCTTGTTGCGTGACATGTGACCCAGTTGGGCCCGCCGGGTACCTGTCCAGCGCACTGCTTTGGTTACTGTGCAGGGAGTATTTCTGTAAACGGGTACTTCCCAATGCCACCACAGGAGTCTAGGGAAGTGAACAAAAAGATCCTTTCACTCTTCACTTTAGTGGGCGCCCCAGTCTGGAGCCATGTGGACTTGTACATAGACTTACATTGGTGCATTTATGACCTTTCTAGAACACACACCTTAACGCCTCCAAGCGATGTTGGTGACGTGAGTTCTTCATTTTTGTTTCTTGTCCAGTCACATGTCTGAGATTTTATCATTTTTAACAGTTTCTCATGACTTTTATACCACATTTTACATTTGCATTATTCATTCACTCAACAATCAGACATGGATTTAATAAACTATGTTAGTAACCATATCTGTCCTGGGGCTGGCTGACGGAAAAGTGTCTAGCATTCAGGTTGAGAACACCACATTTGGCTGTACCATTGGATAAAACCCAATCAGAGAGAATTGAATGCACCGTACCACTGTTCATTTATATGCCAAAAATATAACAATGCTCATTATAAATAAGATAAATTATGCAAATACAATTTTTACTAGCTCTATGCAAAATAGTGATAGATTACCAGTGGAAAAACAGCAGTACATCAGAAGTTATGATCAAATTAATTATGTAATCCTAACAAGAGGGTAGACACAAAATATAGTAATATAAAAACTGCATAAAGTCCCGTAGCCCAGATGTAAGTTATCATGTTCCCTCTGTCTCTTCTGCACTTTGTATCTCACAACATACATCCAAATATGCATACCACACTAAAGGCCCCCTCAGGCATCCGTCACCACGCCAATACATCATGAGAAATGTGCACAGATGAGAAAGCATAAAGGGAAAAAGTATAAGGCAGAGGGTGAAGAACCAGACTAACGGCAGCTTGGTTTCCTGATTAAAGTGATGGATTATGTAGAGGTTAGTGGTTGGTCTGACTTTTAATCTCTGGTGATATGAGCTGCGGTGCTTCATATAGTTTTTAAAAAGCATTTGGAGGTGAAGGGTGCGTGTAGAATCCATTTTGAAACGTTTGATTTGTTTGTTTCATGCTTTTGTAAACACTCCCAGGCTTGGGTTTATCTGTTAGAACATTGCAAAGCCATAACTCATCATGTTCCTTTTGTGCCGGCAGAAGACCAGACATCAGAATAGCTGTAGGATTTATATTGGTCAGAAATCAGTGAAACTCATGCAGGGAGAAACCGCAGCACTGTCAGGATCACAAGCCAACAATGGAAGAGTGGATAAAGCTGCTTGGGAATGAAACAATGCCATATGACAGATGTAACCAGAGCTAAATGACTGTGTCTTGAGAATAGAGAATTATAGTGGTGGGAAAAGCGTTTAATATCTGAAGTGTGAGTCTTACACTATTTACCTCAGGCAGAATCTCCATGTTAATTTTATTACATGTTACTCAAGCTCAAAATTAGTAGTTATTCACCAGCATTACTATGACTACTACTGTTACTACAATCAGCATTGTTCCTATACTCCAGCTACTATGGTTATTCTAATAAAATGCCTCAACAACACAGGCTACAACTATGCACCTGAGACCTTGCCACTTATATCAGATCAGAATAGTTTCTTTTCATATTAAGTACTTTACTCGTTTTACGTTTTTCGAGTAAAAGAGTCTAGCTTTTGACTCCCTCCCCTTCTAAGACCTTTCATCCACACAGAAAGGTTAGGGTCAGTACACGTTTAAGGGCTTTAGGTTGAAAAGCAGTGGAAAGGGGTGAGGAAGAGGAGGTTTCCCTGCAGGCTGTGTGGCTGGCCCTGTGCTCTTGTGCTGCTCACGGCTGTGGCTGGCTAAATAAACACTCCTAATTGGCTGTGGAGCCCCACTAGTCTGGGGTTTCACTCGCTTTCATCCTCGGGAAGCTGTGGGAGAGCTGAGAGGTGAGGTGGAGGCATCAGCGTTCACACACATGTGCTTAATCATACAGTAGGGACTTTTGCCTATGCCTGCTTTACAGATTGATTAAATGCATGAAGTTTTTATTATTTTTTTTTATTGTCAGTGAAAAATGTGGTCACCTGCTTCTGATGAGACCCAAACCCAATCATGGAGAGATTCAAGATTATTAAGGTGAAAATGACTCAATAAATGGCTAAATCATTTCCTCTTTAAAATCCAAAATGACTTTTTTGACACAAAAAATCAAATGGAGATTATAGACTTTGGTCAAATTAAGTATTGTCCTAAAACCTTTGAGATGTTTACAAATGATTAAAACATGTCTGTTGTGTGCCCCAGTTGTCTGAATGGTCATCTGCTTGAATCATACACAATGTGTCACAGAAATGTCTACTTAATTTTTTTGTGTCACCTACAGGATTTGAATGCTTTTGAACTTATTTGACTCAATTAGTCTTCTTCCTGTATGTCTTTCTAAGCTCTAATGCCCTCTTCAAACCTTACACCATGGTTGTGCATGTGCCATCTTGTGTATATGTATGTATGTCCAAATGGCTGTTCCCAAGGTCTGCTGCAGGCCAGACTTCATCCATCCTTCATCCATCCTTTGCTTGGCTCCTTTCCTCACGTGACCAACACACCCCAGGGATCCAAACCCAAACCATAACAGAGGAGAGAAAGAGAATCGAAATCTCCATACACCACATGTATCTGGAGCCGCCTCTGCAATATGAGACATATTACTGCTAGATAAGCACATAGTGGCAGCATGTCAATAGGTGGAGAGTATACTTAGATCCAACAAGTAGGCTAATGTACCAGTGAAATACAGCATCACACCCACATATTCAAAGAGTAGACATTTGGATTGAAGAGATGACGGGAGCGAACAGCAATCAGGAGACAATAGAAAGGATTATTTGATAGTGACAAGTGTGTGTAATCACATTTTCCAGGAGGTCTGTGCTTTAAAGTTGTCATGTCAGGAGCATTTCCCTGGCAGCTCACTCACAGCTAACAGCAGCAGAAGAGCAGAGAATCAAGAGGCTGAAGGAGCATGACTTCCCAAGACGGCAGACAGCCAAAAACAACAGCCGACTCCAGTAGGTCGGCACAGGAAGGGAGAGTGGGGGGGAGGGCGGTGTCATAAGGAGTGAAAAGTGTGGAGGGGGGCACTTAAAGGCCTTATGTGTACACACTCATTCCTGTTTGTTGTTGCCGAAGCTGAGGGCCTTCAACTTGGCCAGCCCTGGGGGAGTCATTACACAGCATTCCTGTCCCATTATTCTGAGCAGATTTTGAGCAGCACCAGCCCAGAATTCTGACGCTCTCCTCCTTCTGTCCCTGACGTCCAGGGTTGTCATCCCTCTTGTGGCGGCTTTGGGTGCAATCAGGACTGCATAAAGAGGGAAAACATTGATTGATTCGTGAACTTTGTATCTGCAAAAATTACTTTGCACCTTACTACCATGTAACAAGGACTTCTGACTAAAATCGTTAAACAGGATCTTGTATTGTAATGACAGGAGGCACGGCTGCCATCTGCTTCAACTTAAAACAGGTGCCCTGGACATTTCAAGTGGACTCGAATCATTACTAGGATTTATCTGTAATCCTCCTCACAAATTGTGCTTTTCTTCCTTTATTATTTCACTACTAGACTAGACTGTCTAACTATCACGGTCACCTCAAACACACTTTATGGTTTCCATTATAGACATGGGTGGGGGGGCTGGCTTGTGAGTGACAGGTACAGGTGAAAATGGACCAGGTCAGCCCTGGTTCACAGAACACACAGCGGCTCCAGTCAGACTGTGGCCCGATGAGAACCACGAGAGAGGTCAACCACAGCTGTGACACGCTGAACTTTAAGAGAAACTGCATGATCCTGGCGCACTGTACTGCTGCACATACAGTGAAACACTGGACCATCTAGTGTTCAAACTAAAAGCCACATTTGGGGAATTTTAGTGGGCCATACTTTTACATTTTTATATGTTGAAATATACTGTATGAATACTGTATTGAATCTGAGGCTCTTAACCTGAGGCTCTGAACCACAGAGAAGCCCATTTTGGGCCTAAGATATAATATAGTGTCCAGTGAGTGTGCTGGGAAAACTGAATGAACTGTGTCCTGGCCTACAGTGGAGCTGCTTCATGTGTTGGTTTTTCCTTTTTTAGAGGAAACACATTCCTCTGTTGCACCTCTGACCTTGGAAACAGAGAAGAGATCCTGCTGAGATAAATGAATAAATAAACACAGAGAAAGCCCAGGCGCTTCCCCAGAGGTTTCACTTTCTCTCTCCCTCCACCACTCACGCTCTGTGTGTGGTGTCTGTGTAGGAGAGACCAAAGACTTGGAAACATTTGTGAATAAACCCCTTCCTTTAGTTGGTGAAACAGAGCATATAGCTTAAGTCATGAACATGATTGTACAAAGCTGTTTAAAGCATGTTGAACACAGTGTGCTATATACATTCTCATTGTTGACTTGGGTTGTGACACTTGGCTTTGCTTTACTTCCTGTGTCACTTTCTAGCTCTGGCATCAACACTGTTCTTCCTGTATGGCCGGATGCAGCATTCGGCTGGCACTTTTACATACATGTTATTTCTGGCATCAAAGGTGCCTAACCTGTCTATCAATAGAGAACACAGATCGTGAAAATAAAATATGAGTTTAAAAAAAACAACAATGTGTTTTCACTTTAGGTGAGCAAATCTATAATGTCAAAAAATCATTAAAACATGTCAAGCTTTACAGATGCTTCTTGTTCCGTAGATGCACCCGCAGCAGGTAAATGCTCTGCAAATACTGGAGGCGATGACATGTTCTCAAACAAGCAACTCCAATCCCTTAAGCTCTTTATTACAGCACAACACAGGCTGAGAAAGATTCTAACAGCTTTTCTTTCCAAGTGAAATCACTTATCCTCCTGATGTGTGTCACATGACCTGGAGGGCAGGTGCTTTAACACACACACACACACACACACACACACACAAACACACACACACACACACACACACACAAACACACACACACACACACACATTAAACTACAACATACAAACAACACTTGATGTTACACAGACTAGACCAACTTATTCTTTGTGAGAAACCTTGGTTTTCAGACCTTGGTTTCAGACAATTGTGTATTACCAGTGTTGTAGTTTCTCCGTGGTTACACTGTGGGGCAGTGTTGTAAACCAAAGCACATGGAGACCACTCACTGTCATTCAGGGTGCAGGCTTTTGGTAAAATATGAATGAGTAAATAGATGTTTTATTAATAGTGGGCACTTGTGAGAGTACTGGCCTAATAGAAAAAGTGCAACTCCATATTGCATTGGATGTTATCACGTTTGCATGGAAATGCACTTGTTTAGTAGCGCGCTCTTGTTTGGCAGATAAATCTACTTCCTGTTGTTATTAATAGGCTACATCAAGCTAAAAGCTAATCTGCAAAAAAGAAATTATGATTACATTATTTTCATGTATTAGTTTATTTCTTTAATATTTGATTTGCAATGTGATTTGTATAAACTCCATAAACAGCACAAAACCATAGACTGTATAATGGAAGGATATGTATTATTCTATATTCTCTGTGAACCAAACCTGGGCCGAAGCTTCTTACTGCAGATAATCATGTTTATTTAGAGGATGCAGGTCAGCACAGACCCGTAAACAGCAAGATGCTGCTTCTTTATTAGCCTATTATTAGTCTCCCTCAATCTGTAGTAAGAAACATTAAATGATGGGTGTTTTACTTGGATAAAGTTGCCCAGGTGCAACAGTGTGTAAAACATGCAGGGCTAAAGGAAAGGGCCGGTGGGTGGGGGTTGCCTTTGGGGTGCCGAAGCGGGTCTCATGAATCAGGGATGGCGCTGTGTACAGTGTGAGCGAGAGCACCGTCCAACTTTTCGGAGCAGCAAGGAAAGTTTGCTGCAGCAGAGACTTCAAAATGCACAGAAACCCTGTGCGCGCTCGGACTACAAACGTGAAACGGAGAGACGCGTCCAGACTTTTAGCCCGTGTCCTTGAAAGATAACGGTCTGCTACGCTACAGGCTCCAACACCAACTGTGTCAGTGAGTAACTTTGACTCAAACTTTTGGTTCTCAGACCAAGAGACAAGCAGAGCTTAAGGATGGCTTAACCTTTGAGTGTTTACCATGTAGGCAAGTTTAAAAACAATGAACTCTCCCCGTGACAAAGATCTGGGACCATTATCTCGGAAACACCGTCTCATGGCTGCGGCTCTGCCCTGTGAGGACAGCCCATTAGCCGGCAACCCCTCCAGGTCTGAGCGCAACGGGTTGGGGGGACTGGTCCATTGTTTTATCTGTGGCAGTGGAGTGACACCCGGGAAGGAATTACTTTTACAAGTCACCTATCTCAAGGAGAGGAGTCCCTTTTTCCCTTTTCTACAGAATCAAGAGCCCGCGCCGGGTGCGCGTGAGGTGAGCCCGGACGGACACGCGCTGGTGTGCGCCGTGTGCCACTGCTTCCTCACGGAGCAATGGAACTCATTCGAGCGGAGCAGGACGCCCATAGAGAAGCGTATGTACTGGTTAAAGCGGCCCTACCAGTGTGACTCCCGCAGGATGCCACAGGAGTGGAACATGTCTTACGATATGGAGAGAAGGATCACCGTGGGCAGCCAAAACTACGATGGGGGCGCGGAGTCGGACTACTCATCCTTTTCTGAATCAGACCCGGAGATGGATTTAGTCGAAAAAGCTGGCAGAGATAAGCATTATAGAGCGACTAGCAAATGTGCACGAGAAAACAACAGGAAAAATAATGTAATCAGTGTTAAAAAGAGTCCTGATTCACAGCGGTGCCCCATTGGTGTTTATGGGACATCTCCAAAACCGGAGAGCGCACTGACTGGGAGGCGGGCTGCAAAGATGATGAATAATACCTGCCAGTCAGATCTATCTCCTGTTAAATCCCAGCTGAGATTCCCACAGGAGCAGTGCCGGTTTGACAGCCGCGTCCCCAGCGCACCTGTGCTAGACAACCGGGTCATTATACGCAACAGGCGATGGCTGGAGGAGGGTCATGTCAAACACGCCGAGCCTCGTCACATTCAGAGCAACTGTCCTTCATCCAGGCATGCGTCCCAGCTGTTCCGAGGAGAAGACAAAGATTACGCCGGATCTGTCACTGGTGCCAAAAGGAAAAACACGCTTGATAGTTCTGATGAGGATGAGATAAACATTACAAGCGATGATGAACGGATGTTTGAACGTCCAACTCCAAGTAGACATCAAAAGCTTTCTGACAGAACTGTTTCCCCAAAACAGTCCACTCAGGGTCCAGATGAGTACGCATGTTATGTATGTGGGGAAGAGCTCAGACATGACAGTCATTTTATAGTGAGTGTTCAGAAACAGGAGAGAGCTCAGAGTGAGCCCTTCTTCCCCTTTCTGTGGTTACACTCGCCTCCTCAGGGCGCTGTGCCCATCAGTGCAGCAGGTACCACTCTGGTGTGTGGCCGCTGCCACTCCTCCCTCATGCAGCAATGGCAGAGCTTCCAGCTGGCTGACGTGCCAGTGCTGCAGCGACTTTATGTAGTTCCTCTAAATCCGTCTGGTTCCTCAGCCCACCCTCCTCCTCAGACATCCTGTGATCCAGTGGAGCATACAGCTGAACTTGAGGTGTGCTTTCTCTGTGGTCAGGGATGTGCTCATGACATGAGAGTGGTATACACCCAGGCTGGAGCCAATAAATCCCGAGGTGCAATGTATTTTCCATTCATCAACCTGTTCCCCTGTCCTCCTAATGCTGAAGGTGTGAGGAGTGGACGTGTGCACTGTTGCCATGTTTGTCACCGCATCCTAGAGGACATCTGGAATGCATACCGAGTGACCATGAATGAAGACCTTATCACATCTGTCACCTCCTTTTTGACTAGGTATCATTCTACTGTGGCAATAGAGAGACCTGCTTCTTCCCAGCCTCACTCTAAAAGTGCTACCTCTCAAATAAGCAGCTCATTTTCAGTCTGTTACATCTGTGGTACTGAGCTGTCTGCAGGAAAAGAGTATCAGCTGCATGTCAATCCACCTGGACGCTGTGGAGAAAGAGTGCCATTCTTTCCTTTCCTAACGGTGCACCCTCCTGCCCCTCGTGCTAAACCCATAGACTCCACAGGCCTGGTGGCAGCCTGTGCCCTCTGCTATCATGACCTGCATGCACAGTGGGGCAAATATGAGAACAAAGGGTCACATTCTGTATCTAACATCTGCAGTGGCACTTCCCCTCAGTTGCCCAGCTCCCCGTGGGCACGCCAGTACAGCTGTGAGGCCTTTGTGTGCTTCTTTTGCAGGCAGGAGCAGCACAGACAGGGTAGGTTGTGTGCGGTGACCATGGCCCGGCTGCCTGTGTTTCTGTACGCACCTCGGAGCGCTCACATGCTGCTGGTGGATGATGGGAGGAAGCTGGTCATCGGAGCATGTGTGGAGTGTAAAGCTATGGTGCAGGTGGGACAGAGTGGCCAGCAGGAGGACGAGAGACAAAGGTCTACAAGTGCTGAGAAGAACGAGATAGAAGTGCAGCCAGCAACCCCTCAGCCAAGGCAAAAGGTAAGAATCAAACACCAAAACACAAAAGCCTGGCATCACAGTCAGTTAACTTTGGAGAGTTACAAACTTGTGATGTTGAGCAAAGGTAAATAATATGTAAGTGTGCACAAGTTAGGAACATGTAATACATATATTATTAGGCACAGCACATTGCCTACTTTATCCTAGTTGACAACATGAGATATTGACATTTCATTCATGTATTATTGTTATCATTCAATTTATTTGATTTGCATTGCAAACCAAAAGGTTTCATACAATTGTATTGCATGTACATTACCTGACTAGCTTATATGCTCACACCGGTGGTCCTTTTCATCATTATTTTTCCTACTCTGTGGCTCCAAAGGTCTGTTTCTTCTTCAACACGCATTCACTCATTCTGATCAGGATCAGTAGCATGCCCGTGGTAGGTCCATATGTTTTGTGAGGCAGCAGGTTGTCATATGAGTTTTGGTGACATATTGATGGAGACCTGAGAAACCTTTAAACACCTCGTGGGGCTAGTGACAGCTTTCACATGCATGTGGGCTAACGACTGGCTAACCAGGCCATACATAAAACATTTGAGTTTACTTACTTACTATTTTGACTGACTGAAGATAGAAATAATTACAAAAATGTGTTGCTTGTGACAGTTTTTCTAAAATTGTACATTTAATAAAATTTTTATCAAATGTGTTTTACACCAGTAGCAGCAGCACTGTATTCATCTCCAATTGCATTTCTCATTTGCCTTAACAGCTAAAAGCTAAAAGGACCAATAAAGAGTCTACTCCTGACATTGCATGGGCAAACGCTACTGGAGCCAAATGCATGGGATAATCTTGGGCAGCTATGAAGGATCATTTCAGCCTGAGGTGACAGTCGGTTTTAGTGCAAGCGAGCCTGTGACCTCATGGTTGTTAAAGTGCCAGGGGGATTGTTGGAGCCGAGAGGAGGGGGAGCTCCAAGTTAGCAGGCTGTGAGCAACAGGTGTCTTGTCCCTCAGTGTCATGCTATATGCTCTAGAGTCTGTCAACACTGTGGAGTGGATCTGTACTCAGGGCTCACTTGCCTCTTTACAAAAAAGGACACATGATTTGAATTTTATATGTATAAGTGTCAAGTATGCGGTTTATCTTCAATATTTTAAAATGATTATGTGTCTTGCGTCTACAACTTTAACTTGCTGACATCACCTTTTTGTCCTGGATAAAAGTTTCATTGAAAATTCACTTTAGTGGGCTTATTATCAAAGTGGTTCAGTTTTAGGAATTTAAGCTTTAAATCACTGTTTCCCTAACAAGACACGCTATTGCATTCTTGCCCAAATCTGACTTAACTAATAAATCCAGGATCTGACAGATAAAAGGGAACACATAGAGCTTTTCATTCTTTTACTTTCTAAGGATAAAACATGTTTTGGTTGTTCAAGGACATCTGAGTGCCTGCGTTTGTATTAGAGGAGACCAGGGCATGTTGTCACTCTGGGTAAGGTGTCAAACTGCAGTCATTAAATTAAACTAGCAGTTTTCTGATTTGATTCTGAGGTGATTAATGCTTGAGTAATTCTTTAATCTTTTTTGTGAAGTGAAAATGCCCACATTTACCTCAGCATCTCCCCCCAAAGTCCATTTTGCTTTAATTTATTCATGCCAATTTTTATATTTAATCTTTTTATATCCAAAACACACCATATTCCATGATAGTTTGCAAACAGTTGGCAACAAAATAGTTTGTTGCCAATTGGTTGGCAGGTAGAACCAATGATGTCTAAAAATGATGAAATTTTATTCAATGTATTATTGCTCTTTTGTTACAAAAATCTGTAATTCCTCTTTTGCTGCAAGGCTGCACCAAGTAACTTATATCTTGTTGGATCTATTGATAGTTATTGTAGCTAAACAGCTCAGAATTACAAACGTAATGCATACTTTCCTAACAAAGTATTTATTGTCAGGGTTAGGAAAGTATGCATTACGTTTGTTAGTCCAGGTACATGGCTCTTCTTCTTCTTCATCTGCTTTACAGATGCATAACAGTTTAAAGGTGTACTGATGTTTGTCCTTCTGACCCATTTGCACATGGGGCAGAAGGTACTACAAGCCATTCTTATGTGATGGCTCCCACTGGTTGGACAAAGGCTTTTCCTGAATATTTCACATCTTAGCTCTTAGGTCCTAGCCCCTAACTCCTTTACCTTTGGAGCTATATCATGGTGTCAAATATAAAAGTCCTAGGCAGAAAGGAGAAGGAGCTTCAGCTGCGTTTGGTGATCTGGGCATCTTAACTGAAGTGGGAACAACAGAGAAATCATTTGATGCTATAGCTGTTTAACTCCCACAAAATGAAGTACAATAAGTGCTCCTCATTCTTCTCAGCTGTGGTGAATTAATGAGAATTTCATCATGACAGAGTACATACATTACCCGAGTGTTAAAACCCCACACTCTGTACATATGTGACTCTGAAAAGTTTAAACATGAACTGCCTCTAGCAATATATAATATGCACCCATGCACAGAACAGAATAAATACTCTCCAGACTCACCATCAGCTGGAGAATCTGCTGTGTCCTCTGTCACAAATACGCCGTCAAATTCTGCCCTTTTGTGCATCTGCAGGAGCAAGGAGCAGTGTGTGGGGCTCCATCAGCTGAGTTTATGCAAACTAGCCATGTGGATTTAAGTTTTGTTTCTATAAACGTAAACAAATATAGCAAATCTTCCCTTAAGTTATTATGTAGTCTACAAATAAAGTCTCTGAAGAGTGATGGACCTTAAAGCTTCAAGTTGGGTTTAACTGAATAATTATATTGTATAATGTCTGAGGCAATGAAACTTTGAATGCATTACAAACTATATTGTGAGATGCCCTGAGGTTGTTAAAAGAGGAAGCATACAGGGTCCTTTTCCTAACTCCTTCCTAACTCAGTGAAGTATTCAGACAGTCCTTATCAGTGTGATACACATCAGGTTTTGGCTTAAGGTGCTAGGAGCTTTGTGGCCATTATGAAGAATTCGGAACGAGCCAGTGACCAGCTCTTGTTATTTTAGATTTGTTTTCATTAGAAATAAGTGTCTTTCATAGAGATTGCATCTTTAAATGATCACAACCATCATAACCATGAAATCTTAGAGATATGCAGTCAGTTTGAAGTAAGAGTTAATATAATCCGAATGGTACTGAATATGTAGGTATAATAATATATTGTGTCTCTCTTAAACCTTTAAGATAATTAGATCATTTTTGTGTGCCCAAGCCTGTTTAGGTCTGATACAGTATGGGGGTTTGGAATCTATAATGTGTTTTTGGACAGAAATCGGGGATGTCAAAGTGTGGTGATGTTATAAAAGGCCAGGGCTGGAGACTGTACTTTACAGTGAAGCAGGTTTGACTGCTCTAATTACAGAGGGCTAAATGTGAGCTCCCTGACATAACAGGCATTCAGCCACTGTTACGTTTCCTAATGCATAGACTGAAAGTGTGTGCTCATCAGCCCTGCAGCACAGCTGTGTGTGTATGTGTATGTACGTGTGTGTGTGTGTGTGTGTGTGTATGTGCCAGGTGGGCCTGGCTCCAGCGCAGGACCAGGTGCTACTCTCACTCGGTCCAGTGCAGCTGGATCATGGCACAGCTGTGTGTCTCTGCACCTGGACACAGCTGGAGCATGTGGCAGCACAGTAGCTAAGAGCAGACCTGTTTCCTTGCCAGACTTTTAACATGGAACTTATGTTTTCTCCAACTGGATATTATTCACTAGCATTAAGTGTTATTCTTTCCCTTTCAGGCCTGAGGTTTCTAAGAGCCTAAAGAATATTGCATATTGATTGTTCAGTTACTGAATCTGTGAAGTACTGTAAGTAAAAAAGTGAAGGTTCTCTTTTGACCATCTCAGTGTTCGTTAAATGGATTTGCCTGTAGTGAGCTAAATGTACTGAATGTTTCTGCTGGCCATTGGAAAGCTCATAAACAGCCAATGGTTCCAACCCAGCGGTAGTCTATCCTGACACTTGTCTTTCTGCTGACCAGTGAGGAGACAGTGATTAACATGGCCCATCTCCTAGGAGCTCAATTTGGCTGAGGAAGAATTCTTTCCTTAGATTTCAGCTTACCCCCTTAAGCATGTCCTGGCCCTGACCATCCCTCTCCTTTTCTTCAGTGCTGTGAATCCACCTGGCCCCTCACATTCTCAGCTTGTCCTGCCAGCACTCAGACAGCTGGTAACATTGAGCCCCCCCCACTCCTCTCATTAGATACAGTGATACCATCAGAAGAATGCAGCTGTACAGTAGCCTGGACACATATAGCATTATGTGTTGTTGTTACATTTTACTATAGCGGCTGCCAGGTTTGACCACACATGTAGCCCACTTGTGTCTCTGCTGCAGTCTTTTACCTGTTTGAAAGCTGTTTCCTTGTCGATGTTATGCTATTGATTAACATTTGACCTTTTAACCCCTGTGCCTTAACCTCAGTAACAGATGTGCCCTTGGTTCCCTTACATGGGGTTACTCTTTACAAGGCAAGGTAATATAAGGGCACTCATTTTCCAAGCTGTTTTAAACCAAGTAGATTCAATTCTGCACCTACAGATGATTCAGGCATTGTCAATAGAAAAGCCATGGTTATTTTGTGAACTGTTTCCATGAGACTCCCCCCTCAAAGAAATGACCAACCTATGAGTCAGCTGTACTATTACATTTTCTCCATCTGTGTGGCAAATAGTTACCACTCATACTTTCCCAAGGCCTATCATCATTATTATTTATTTTTTACTCTTGCCTTTCCCTTTCATGCTGGCTGTATGCGCTGATGAAATGTTTCTGACAGTGACTTTTTGTGGTCTGCATGTCTCTAAGATTGGTTGTTTTTAGGCAGTGTATTTAGTTAGCATGAAATGTTTTCTAATGGACAAAAGGGTGAATGAATAGACTGGGAAGGAATTTATTCATAGATGGTTTATCTCTCTGTATAGCAGGGGGTATTAATATAACACTTAAGAAGATTGGGTACATAGGTTGTGTTCTTTCTGCAGGGTCATTGAATGCTTCTCTCCAGCCCTTTGTGTTGGCTTTGTGTTTTCATCTTCCCCTGTGGTAATATGGGGCCACATGTTGCTGGCCTCTCCATGGCAGGACCTGGCTCCAGGCTGACGCGTAGCTCGGGGTGTGTGTGTGTGTGCGCACGATTGGATGCAAAAGCGCTTGTAATGTGTGTCCGCATGCCGGAGAGTGAGCGTGAATGTGCGTGTATGAGGAGGCTAACACAGTAACCCGATAGTGGCGCGGCAGCGCAGTACAGAGCAGAGCAGTGCTGTGATTTATCCCGTGGGCCCAGCAGATGGCTGCAACAGGAGTTTGTTTAAGTTTGCTTCAGAGCTGGGCAAGCAGCCAGGAGCACAGAGAGGGCTTGCCAAAAAAATGTTCACTGACTCTGGATGCCTAACCACAGTGTTCCCCCCTACCCTTCCCCTTAACTCCTCACAGCCCCCTTCAGTCCATTGCACATAAAAACACATGGACATGCACGCACACATGCTCTCGCAGACTTTCTGTCGCTACTCTCCTTTTACCCCTCTCTAATTTCTCTCTTTCCTCCCATCTGCTTCACACACATGCTCACATACATATGGACAAACACACACATCACTTTTGCATGCGTCTCTGTCCTGTTGGCAGCATCCCCAGTGCAGACATGAGCTCACATCACAGGAGGGGGGACCACAGCCTGCAGAGATGTCCCTTTGGGTTTGGGTCCTCTGAATACAACCATATGAGCAACACTGAACATCAAATGTGAACAAAGAAAAACTCAAATCTGTACTTTCTACTCTCAGTGCAGTCTTGCTGTTGGCTGTCATTCTTTTAGGCTCATCTTATATTTCTGTGTCAGAGTGTGCTTTGAGAATCTCTTAAAATATTGGATAGGCTTGGGATAGGCATAGGCAGAAAAGGAGATGAAAAAGCTCATGGCAGTCTCTAAGTTCTGATCTTAACAACAGAACTAAAAGGAGCTTTTTACAAAAGTTACCAGTCTACATACAAAATGAAAAAAAATGAAAGGAAAAAAAAGAACAAGAGAGCTGCAAGTTGCATATATTTATACATTTTTAAATAGCTTTTAAAATGGAATTCAGAGTTTAAGGCAGATATCATTTTGACATTTTGGTAATGATCTGTTTGACGTTGGTTCTATTTGGAGTTTGCCATTGTAAGACCACAATTTCTGCTAATTAACAATGGTATTTCTTGTACTCTGTACCATGCTCTGTATGTAATAGTTCCACACCAGATGGTTTTTGGTGAGTGGGCTGTTGTCCACCTGTCGTTTGCCCGAGGACAGCGGTAAATGGAGTGAATTATACAAAGCAGAGCCGCAGACAGACTGACGCTGGCTGAGGAGTGATCAGACGCTGCTTGACTTTCTTCAATGTGGAACATGTGTCCTTGGTCTGTGGACTGAGTAAGGCTCTGGATAGGCTCCCGCTCAGCACAGCTCCACAGGTGTCAGCTCTGTTCTGTGTGAATATGGGAGAGTTTGAAGAAGCTGCTGCACAAATATGTGTAAGTGTTTTGTGTATCTCGTCTCAGGGTTTCAGTCTATTCACATCAAAGTGCGTTATTGCTGACTTGCACTTGGCTTTGTCAGTGCACTTTTATGGAGTGTTGTTGAGGCAGGCAGTGGTGTAGACCAGTACATGATCTGCTGTGGTCCTGTCTCTGATAGGCTGTTAAACCTGAACCTGAATGACAGTCATGCTTTACAAGCTCTTGTACATCAGCCTTGGATCTGCTGTGCCTCTGGGAACACAGGGCCTGCTGCTGGATGATAGCTGGTGGATCACTGACCTTTGACCTTTAGCACTTTGCATCCAGGTCATCTCATATTACATCCTGTTACATGCAGGATAGCCATCCTTTGGAACAGCAACATCTACACTATACAGATGGAAGCCTAGGCTTATATTGTCATGTTAGACTTACAGTACCTACTTTTTAGCTTATTATTTGGCTGTCCAACACAGTCATCAATTCCTTGGCATATTTAAAGTTTCATCATTGTATTTCAGTCTTTGTATTTCAATTGCATCTTGAGTTAGATCTTGTATATAGCTTCACTGTTTCATGTAACTGTTATTAAATTAGGTGAATAAATTTTGTATCGACTAATGTATTAGCAGTGTCTAATGTACGGTGCTAGAAAGTAGCCACTGGAGTACAGCAGTGCTCGCAGCAGGAGAGCAGTACATAAGCATAAGCAGTCTGCTCTGTGTGGGTGTGTGTGTGTGTGTGTGTGTGTGTGTGTCTGTGATAGTGGTCCTCCTGCAGGCCTCCGCAGTGCTGTGTCATCCTCATATTAAAATGGCCCTGTACTCCCCTATGCTCCACTTTGTTTGCGCTAGAATGGCTCCCGGGTCATTCGTCACCAAAACACGGTGTAGGAAGTGTCTAATAAAAGGCGGGTGTGTGAGAGAGAGAGAGTCACACACACACACACACACGCGCACACACACACACACACACACACACACGCACACACAGCGCCGGAGCAAGCGAGAGAGAGAGAGAGAGAAAGAGAGAGTGAGGCAGGAAGCAGGGAGGGAGGCTGTGCCAAGCTGGAGCTGAATTCCTGCCAAGAGTCTACTTGTTTGCTCGTCTGGCTGGAGCCAGAGGCTGACCTTATTAGCTTGGAGGGCAGCCGTCTTATTAAAACACATCTGGCGCTCAGGGAGCCCAAATAGTCCTCATATTGTCTTCCTGCTTGCTCCTGACCTTGCGTTACCTAGCAGGTATGCTGACAAGAGCTTCACGCATCTGTTGAGAG
>KN513204.1:8600-20117 GCA_000787155.1 Scartelaos histophorus | reverse complement strand
GTGTGTGAGTATGAGAGGGGCAGCTTGGGTAATAGAGGAGCCATAATCAATAAAACAAAAATCATCCAGTTCAGAGAGCTTAATTTTTGTCTTTCAATATCATTTCCAAATTAATGTTATTATTATCAGGCCTGTGTCTCATCAAGCCTGTTACAGTTCAGATTTGAATGGCTTTATTTGTCATAACCACTTGGATTTTATTATGTAATTATTCACAGACAGTCATGACCAGCCACAGATTACGCTGACAAAGTGAGTTCTCCACAATTTCAATTGTCTATATAGTATGAAGATAATTGCTGGACATATCTTACTAAAATCTCCTCTTATTGTGGCTTGGCTGAGCACATATAATGGCTCGGAGATGGTGATTAGCTGCAGCTCCATGTTTCTGTGGAGCAGAGGCTGACAGAGCAAGGCCCGTGGAGACACAGGTCTGCCCAGATGCTTCCTCTGGCTTTGGCTTTGGAAGAGAGCCTCTCTCCATGGCTGATGTAGCACAGCTGTGACTTTGATAAACTATAAGCATATAGCTTATCCAAACCTTCATTATTTATTTATTGTTGTTGTCATATGTTTATAGTTGTTATTCATGCTGCCTGCTGTCCAATATAGTGACATAAAAATAACAATATGTATACTTAGATCACTCCATTCTCTTTCAAATGTGCAGGTAGTAATTCTTCTCACTTTAAATACCACCTAGATGATTTTTGCTGATTGCTTTTTGTCTTAGAGTCTTTATTATCGCCGCTGGTGTCCTCCCAGGGCAGTGCGGGTTTAGGTGTTGAACATTTGTGAATGTACAGTGCCATGCAAAAGCACACCTGCATTGTCGCAGCTGTTGGATTTAAAGCACACAGTAACATTGTGATAAATCCATGGTGGCCTCTGTGGCCTCTCTGCCAGCTGCTCACTGCACGCCAACCATCGTCCTGTTGCTAGGATACACACATAAGGGAGTTGCTTACCCCATGTCATACATGTGGAGTGTGTTATTCAACAGTTTGTGTCAATATTGTGGTGTACGATAAGCAACACTTAAGACGTACGTTAATGTTTGGAAAGTGTGCAGGTTTTTTGTCTGTCTGGGACAGGAGCAGTGGTACACAGAGCATATTTATGAAGCATGTGCCATTAGAGGGCACTATTTGAATGTTTATCTTTTCTGTGGCTCTTGTCAAACTGTAATAGTTCTCCTCCTCAGCCCTCTACCAGTTTCCCAATATGCTTTATGTAGACTGCCTTCATCATCTATCTTCCCACACCTTCCCTTCCTCATCCTTTCTTACATTAGTTTTGTTGCTTACATTTGGCATCACTTAATCATTTGCAAATTCAAGACTCTTATATTTTCCACCTATCCTTGCGTACGATAGTAAAGCACAGCAAAGACTTCCTTAGAGGACTGGCTTCATCTCCACCTCTCTCCCTTTCTCCCTCTCTCCCTCTCTCGCTCCACACATTCATCAGTCTTGCCCCTGAGGGCTTTGTTCTGCCTTAATCAGGAGCTTAAATGTTGCATTCTCACCCAGACAATGCCTGCCATTCAGTCTGGGCTTGTGTAAATAGGTGTGCCCTGTTCGAGTGCCAGTGGGCAAACCATGCCAGCCAACCTCTGCGCAAGTGGTGATCAGCCATAGCCCCCAGCTACAGGAGATGAGCTCTTACACACAGGAAACTAAAATGAAAGCTTTGATGCATCGCCATACCCAGGCATTGATAAGCAAAGCAGACCCATATATAAAGCAGATGTAGAGTTGGTTCAAACTGTAGAAATGTTTTTGAAATAAACTTCCTTGACTATCTTGACTGTCTTGTTGGTTTGATAGAGACAGAGATATTTGATTGGCGTGGCAGAGGCGAGTGGCCTGCTCGGTGTCCACTTGGCACTGTCTTGGAAGCAGCCTGTAGGCCCAGCTGGAGGAGCTCACTGTGTGATCCTCCATCTACTGTGGTTTACCTGCGCTCAAGGGGCACAGAGCTTTTAAACATTTGGGAGTAATTTTATTTTTGATCTGCTGTACATTCTATTAATTCCTTAAAAGTGAGAGCCAACTTTGGACCTGATGAGAAGTGATGGGTAAGGAAGAATTGGAGAAACACCCATTGTGGGGAGCAATAGACCAATGCATCTAAGCACAGACAGTAAGAAATAGGCGAAAATGTGCTTGTAGTCGGTCATACTATCTGTCCTCGTCAGATGGCCATTTGGGCTTGTTAATCTATCGCCTGGTAACAGAGACAGCCTATCAACAACAGCCACGCCCCTCTGCACATGCTCATAGAGAGGGGCTCACTTGGATCTTTGAAGGGAAAATGTGCACACCACACAAAAACAAGCACAGCCACACACACACAGACCACAAATCCTGCCTGTCATTGAGCTCCATTGTTTGGCTGCGGTTGCTTTCTCCTGGTATGACTGCCAGCAGATGGCTAGCACTGAGCTGTCACAGTGGGCCTGGGGCCCACACAGAAACAAGAGTGTCTATTGCACATGGAACTTGCACCTTCCAGTGTGTCCAATGAGTGGTGCTAACGCTGAGGTCCCACTTTAAAGTGCTGTTCAGCCTGCACTGGGAGCATCCTATTCCACAGTGTCTGAGCAACAGGTGCCCTCACTGACCCCCTCCCCTGTAATCTGTGTGTAATCTCATGAAGGCTGCATTAGCATGTGCAAAGGCCATTGTGACGCCTATGTACACATGTCCAAATGATTGGGCTCTTGCTGCTGCTGCTGCTGCTACTGCTGCTGCTGCTGCCATATATGTCTGCAGTTCTTCCTGATATGTCTGCAGTTCTTCCTGAGTATCTGTCTGTCTCTGTGGCTCCATATGTGCAGGGCAGGTGTTCAGCCTAATAGACTATGTCTGCCACTGTGTAAAAGCAGTTGTGTGAGAGCTGAGTGGGGTCATCCCAGGTCACGCAGGGGGGAAAGGCCGGGGTCAGAACAGGAGTGAGGCCTGGTCCACCGCATTCCTTTACTCACTAATCATAGCTCTGATGAGAGAGACCAGGAGGGCAGCTGCTGTCTGCAGGGCTGTCAGAAGATGACACAAGCCTGTACGTCCATCTCACTCACAATACATAAGAGGCGCTTTTGACTGCACTGTGCTGTGATCCTGGAGGAGTGTACATCAGAGGAGACAAGCACAACACAGGCTTTTGTGGGTGGCTCAAAGTCCAAACAATGACTATGCACACACACACACGCACACGCACGCGCACGCGCACGCGCACGCGCACGCGCACACACACACACACACACACACACACACACACACACACACACACACACACACAGAATGATGGCCGTTCTGTCGGTGACACACAGTTTGTTGTGTCTGCAGAAAGCCCGCACTAATGACAGGCTTTGTGTGGTGTGTGCTCACTCAGCTGCCCCCTGGACACACTTTACCCACCTAGCAGAAAACAGCTCTTTGTTGCTCTCTCTCCATCTCTGTATCTTTCTCTATCTTGTTCTCGCTGCCTCCCCACTTTCCCCTGCCTCTGGAGGATAGACTTGTTTTGCTTTGCTCCATGGTATATATTACCTAGTGCATATATTTTGCTGTCAGCTGACAACAGATATATGAGTATAGCAGTGTTTTTGGCTGACTCTGGTCTTTCACATTAACTTGTAAATAGAGCAATAAACAATGTACATAAAGGGACATTTTTACTGAAAATTATGTTGTTAATACGGTGGAGGTTGATATTGCGCCTGTGATTACACAATAAGTGTCAATTAGACGATATAATATGACTAGTCTAGACGTCAGTAGAAAATTGAACAATGATAAAGTTCTTGATCTGAAATAACCTGAGTGACAGTTAACATTTTTTCAACCATAAGCAAATGTCACTTTGGATCAGTTCAAAGGTGTAATTTGCTTCAAACAGTAAGATGACAGTTGATGGTACTGTAGAAATATTTCAGTGAGTGTTACAGGTCACTGTGTTCTGTGAGGCTGATGGTCTGTTGCTGTCATGACAAGGCAAAGCAGAAAATGACCAATCAATGGCCCTTATCCTTCTCTTGAAGTTCCCTATAGACTTGTGAGTGCTTAATTTTTGCTTGATTATAAATGTTTTCTACCCCAAAACATTGTTTTCATGCATAGCTTTATAACAATAGGTATTGTTATAAAGTATTGAGTTTCATTTTTGCAGGAATGATACAGTAGTAATGGTTACAATATTTTGCAAGTATAGTTTGACTGTAGAGGTGACCCTGACCAGGACATGCTGTTGTACATTCTGTAGGCTGGATGTGTGTGCTCCTGGTGTTGTGGTTTACAGGGTGTAACTTAAGCCTGGGGCAAGAACAGGAGCACTCCAGGTCCATCCAGGCAGAAAAAGTCAGACATAAGGCCTGCAGGGCAGGTGCAGAAGCCAGAGGAGAGGAGGACAGAGGAAAATAAGATGGAGAGAATGATAAACAAAGAATGAGGCTCTTTTTAGCTTGGTCTAGTAGTTGGAAGAGAGATGTCAGTGCGTGTCAGTCCGCTCCACTAACCAGCATGTAGCAGCAGACACAGATCTCTCCCTCCTTCCCCTCACACTTTAGAGCCTGCTCTGGCTCCCACTCACTCCCACACCATCTTCATCTCCTTTTCCTCGTCATCTCCTTTGATAGCTTTTCTGCCTCAGCGGAGAGAAGCCGAAACCTTCCACGCCTCAAGGGAAGCAGGAAGACCAAGTAAAGACCAAGTAAAAGACCAAGCAGCCACAGAGTGCAGTCCGACTGTAGCACAGGTCCTCTCCTGATCACACTTGGGGTGAGTGAGACAGGGGCCCTGAAGGCAGGCCACACCACTGCACAGCCAGGCCACACACAGCTCCTCAAACACCCAGGGGATAAAATCTTCAAATCCTCTGGAAATGTCAAGCACATTTGAGGAAATGTCAGTGGAGCTGAGAGCACACACTGGATGAGCCCAGTCCGTCCACACACAGGCAAACACAGCCCCATAGTAACCACAACAGAGCAGGACAGAGCAGGCTCATCCCATGGGCACGAATCACATTCTCACATAATAAGATGTTTTTAGAAAGAAGATGTTAGCACTTTCTTTATTGTTGTTAGCTGTGTAGTTGTCTCAAATACTTCTCACTAAATGTAATTTTTAGATAAACCATATGTCTGATGTAGGACATCTTGAGCCATCTCACCTAAAGGTACTGACATCAGGCCTGTTCTCATCGATTGCTCCTCACTGGGCGACTGGCTTATTGACATGCTCAAGTGTATTTCCTGTCCGGACTGTCAGCCGTCTGTATGGATGCCTGTGCCCCTGGTTACATGCTCTGGCCCCCTCACCACTGCTTATCAATGCAAGCTTTCACATTCTACCCCTCCATGAGGTAGAGAAAAGCTAAATGAATGTCTCCATATGTCCATATTTTTCTTGAGTTCTTTTATGTTTTACAACATTTACATTTCTTTTTGTAAATGCACACATTATGTGTGCTTCTTTTAGATGCACAATAATTGTACAGTGCTATAAGTAGTCTGTTCTGCTCTTTGAAGACTACTTTGTCATGTTTTAGTCAGTTCCATTTTTGAAATTACAGTAGTTCCCAATGATACACTTTACCACTGGAAACTACCAAGTCCCTTGTTTCTGCCTGGACCATGTATGGTGTGTGTGCCACAGTTCTTGCATGAGCAGTACTGTGTTTTTCTTCCTCACAGACTCAGTGTCCTGTGGCGTCATCCATTACTGACTTCCTGCTCACCGATTAGAGGAGATAATGCTGAACTGTGGAATTAACCTCAATTAGCACTACCTGAGTAGATCTTTCTCATTTCACCTCCTGACACCTGCGCTACAATGTGCCTGTCCCTGCTCTCATTCTGCTCTCTTTAAAATTCATTAACCTGATTGAAAAAAACATACACACCTTAATGCCTCAAGTTATACAGAATG
This sequence comes from Scartelaos histophorus, assembly GCA_000787155.1. Classification (NCBI taxonomy): domain Eukaryota; kingdom Metazoa; phylum Chordata; class Actinopteri; order Gobiiformes; family Gobiidae; genus Scartelaos; species Scartelaos histophorus. The sequence goes on along the minus strand of KN513204.1, from coordinate 14,181 downwards.
CTTTTAAAACCTAAGACTCAAATTGTAATTGTTCTAATTGCACTTTTTAAATAAGTTATGTAAAGACAGCAACATGCCTCACATGGCTTTGCAAAATGGTATATATATTTTCTAGTGATAGTAAAAAAATGGGTTGCATTTATTTTACAGGTTATATTACATGCAATAGGATGTAAATAGCATTGTAACTGTGAGTAAGTAAGGATTTGTCCTGTAATTAGCATGTCATTTCTGTAATTACACTTTTAGTTTGCTCTCCGTCAGTACTATTCTGTCCTGTGAAGTGTAAAGTAAAAACAAATTATTGTTGAATACAATAATATTATTGTTGCTGTGAAATATATGGATCTATTTGAAAAATATGTGCTGTAAAAGCGGGGCTAACTTTACATCTGTTGGATATGCACTTTAAAGTGATGCCCAGGCTCAGATTGGACTATTTGGAGCAGTTATTTTGTTCTCATATCTGTGTGGGATTTTTCCAGCAAAAATTGGACAAATACTCATATTCATACAGTGCAGAGACTCTAAAGTCCTAGAGCTTCTGTGCACCGATGAGCATTACCGTGAGTGGGAGAAGTGGAGTGTTAGCTGGAACAAAAGGACTAAGGGTTTTGTTAAGTGAGGTCTCTTTAAATGGATTTTAACTGCTGGCAGCTGGCAGGGCTGAAGTGAAGGCAGGTGCGGAGGTCAATAGGAGCCTGTTAAAACAAACTTTAACCAAAATCCCCTGTGACCCACCAGCCGCAGGTGCATTTCCATACAGCCACGTTCTGCTTAAGACTATTGTCATTTTTTCCCTCTTGTACCTGTAAACACACAACCTGTATTTGTGTGAAAGTATAAAAATATAAGCTACACAAACATGGCATAATAAAGTATCTTTTGCATTTTAGTAGTTTTTTGTTTGTTTTTTTCATTTTAAAATATTTGCTTCTCCTTTCCAAGTTCTCATTATATGAATCCAGACAGTGATATGTCTGTTTTGAGTACATTATAAAACAAAAGCTTAGTAGCTATAAATAGTACTATCATTCAGACAGACTAGGAGTAGTAGGTCTAAATGTTGTAGAAGTAGTAAAACTGGTTGAAACAAATATTGCCTTAGTCAAGCACTGTAAGTCTCTCCTCTACAGTAAAGTACTATACTTGAGTACAGAATTGTTGCACTTCCCTCTCCTTTAATACAAATCATGTATGCTCATATTTCTCCGCTTTATTTTGAAGATTTATTTTTAGTCTTGTGATTTTAGCAGGGCTAGCTGAGTCTAGTCTGGAGTCCTCCGGGCCCTCCTCTTCTCTGTCGTGTTGTGTCTTTGTCTCCAGCTGAGAGTCTATGTATATTTCATATGCCCAAGGTGCCTTTTTGTTTTCAGATGAGCTGCCCCTCCCGTGCCTGTCTCAGTGCTACTCGTCAGTGGCTCTTTGAAAGTCCCCGGTACACTTCTCTATCTCTCCTCCGTGACAGGCCGTGGTCAGCTTCTGCTCCTCCGGCTCCTCTTTGCCTCTCGCTCGTCTCAGCTGTAGTGCACATGCTGTCAGAAGCACTCTCTCTCCTCCTCTGTCTGTGTGCGTCTTTGATCCTGCCTGTCTATCCGTCTGCTCACGCCTCCTCATTTCAGCGAGAGGACAGTACCGCACAACCCTTTCAGGTGTTGTCTTTTTATAGCTGATGTGTGACAGCGGCTAAAAATGGCTGCAACATTAGTGGAATAGATCACAAGTTAATTGCTATATTTGCAGAATATGATGTGTTGCAATAGTGTTACTTCCAGAGCTACGTCTGAACAACATTGTACCATACAGACATTATTACATGAAACTTGGTGTTCAAATTCTGACAGAAGTACTCACAAAATCACTAAGAGCTATTTTGTATCCCTAATATTAGTTGTACACTTAAGGAAGAAAAATGAAAAATGATCTAATGAAGACTATTTTCTAAACTTTTTTTTTAAAAATGCAACTTGATTGTGAGAAACCGTTTTTCTGTATATACTAACTGTATTTATGTTCTCTTCTCTGGGGTCACAACAAATGCAAGGTAGGGTCAAGGTATAAATGTAAGGTAGGGTTAGGGTATAAATATAAGGTAGGGTTAAGGTATAAAGGTAAAGTACGGTTAGGGTATTAGTGTAAGTTAGTGCTGTTTACTGTCATTCAGCAGAACATGAGCAATGCCATATCCATAGAAACAAGCAGAAAAGGTGCACAGCGCATCTTTAAAGTACATTTTTAAGTGCCACTTCAGTAATTTTACGTATGTAGATGTTTTCATGTGATACTTTTACTTTATCTTGAGTCATCTTTCGCTTATGTAACAAAATGGAGAAGTTCATCCCATAATCTACTTCTTTATTTTCAATAATTCACATGTTTATTTGGTATAGATTTGGTGTATATCATAACCCTCATGAACCACTGTGCCTGTGTAGTTAGAGGCAAATGTTATATTTCTATTTGTTATGTAATGTGCTATTTAAATATGATCATATTGTTATTTTACAGGTCATCACAGAAACTCCATTTGGCTCCAGCAAAGAGCCTGAGCCTAAGTCAGGTCCATCTCAACCTGCCGCAGAGCTCACTCCCTCCAGGTCCAAACTCCTCACCTCTGAGACAGAGACAAGTGAACAACCGCCGTCCAGTGAGTAATCATGAACTCAAACTTTTTAACTATCCTTCACAATAGCTTATTTAGTTTTTTGCTATTTTATTTCTGTTTGCTGCCCCCCTGACACTGCAGTTTGGGAACACAGGAAAGTCTGAGCAAAAGGATTGGAGCAAGTGCTGGGCTGCTCTCAAACAATTCTGCAATTGTTTCTGTTGTCATATTTATTACACCTCCTGTAACTCAGCACAGCTCTTAACTCTGCTGTGCGTATTGACAATGACCTTCTCACACTTCTAATGTTTGTTTTCTGTCTCGTGACATTTCCACAAGCTGAAAAACTGCACTCAAAGACCAGAGGATATAATGATTTCCCTGTACTTTGTTTTGCAAATTTCCATTCCCTTCCTCTGCATTGTTTAATAGCAACTGCTGTTACTTCTTAGTGAGAGCGAACCAAGCCTGCCCACAAAAGCCAGACGCAAATAGCTTTATAGACATTTATTGTGTTGCGCACATGCATGTAGCACTCAGAGTATTGTAAGTCTTCTTGTATTGTCAAATTTTAATGAAGAATAAGCTAGCTGCATGAGTGCTGGTGACAAACAGTAATAATTAAGGAGAGAGCTGGAGAGATGAAGTGGAAGATGTTAAGATGAAGGGGAAAAAATGCCATGTGTGAGTGTGCCCCGAGGGAGGCTGTCTCCACTGTGGGTTTTGAAGCTTTGCATTTATGTGAAAATTGCTATACTCTTATCAGTAAAGTGCCTTTTTACACAGTATTTCGACCACACGTCTAACTTCCACGATTTCTTCACCTGCGCCTTTACCTCCCGGTCTATATTACTGGATACTTGTCTATCATTTCCTGCCTTTTCCTTGTGGCAGTTTCTGTTTAGCCGTGAGGTCCCTCTTGACGTTTACTAAACCTCATTTAACACACTCACAGCTCAGCCACAGCGCCCTGTCTGCCCCATGACTAAACACACAACCCAGTCGTGGTTTGCAAAGACATACATCCTTCATTATCAAAAGCACTGTTTTTCCCAGTGGTCTGAGGTTGAGAAGGGGCTTTTCATGAGCTATTTAAGTGTTCTTATGTGTGTCCCACTGCTGCCCGCTGTGACATGACATGGGCCATTTCCCCCGCTCAGACGAGAGACGTGACACAGGAAACTATCATTCATAAGCTCAAGATTTCTGTATTTTAGTCATTAATCCTAATCTCAATGCAGCACCTATAGGCAGCTTCATTGTACTTAATGGTAAATCCTTTTTCTGATGACTTTAAGATGTGGATGCATTCATATTTAACTCTAGTGAGTGATGACTTAACAGGCAGCTTTAATTTGAATTGCTTTGTTTGTATGAAAATAAAACAAAGCAAATGCATTGTTATTACTTGAATATACTTGCTGCCTGTGTGTGCACTAGTGTTACTGCGCTCTGCTGTTGTGAATGATGCGCTATCATGTACCTGTCTGTTGTGACTATCATGAGATCAGGGGGAGAGTAGCAGTAACACAGCTGGTATTGCCTAACATGTTCGTCTTGTGAGTCTGGCTGCGATCCAACTCGGTACAATTACAATTACCCGTCAATGAAGGCGTTAGTGAAAGCTTTGGCTGACACACAAAAGAGACCTAATTCACTGGATGTAAAGAGCTACTATAAACGACATTAGCTAAGGAGGATGTTTAGATGTTTGTTGTGTTTTATATTATTGTCTCACATGTTTTATTATTCAGTGATATCATTGAACTTTCCAGTGCAGTGAAAGCAGACTAGCAGCAGATAGCAGAGGTGGCAGAGATAGCAGAGATGTGTGTTGGCAGAGTGGTTCACAAGGAGGTTAACCCCCTCAGTCCTCTCTTCTCTCTTCCTTTGTCCCCCTCAGCATGGGTAGCACAAGGGTGGGCTAACGTCACATGACAGTGACAAGCTTGCCTCTGCTCTCATGAAGCACAACAGAAAGTGGAAGTGTGTTGTTCCTGTGTGTAAATGTGTGTGTGTGTGGTGAAATGCCGCTGGAGACCCGGTGCACTCTCCTGGCAGCAGTACATTTGGCACAGGGCCACCTCACTGCCCTCTTTTTCCAGCCGAGCAGCAGGGGCGTTGAGGTGTGTGTGTTAAGTGAGAGGAGCTCTTATCAACAAACAACTGCTCATTAATAATCCTCCCGTTGTCTCGGCCATTATATATGTTCTTTGTAGTGAAGTGGACCGAAGGCTCTGTGTGCCTGTGTTTGTCTCCACGTCCATCTATTTGAGCAATTTACTAATGCAATGATCACAGGATTTGGGGAGAAACAGGCCTCTGTTCTGCAGAGTGGCGCCAGTCCTGGCAAGCAACAGGGAATTAGTGAGGAGACAGTGGGTTTGGCCCTGTGCCACAGTTATTAGCTGCTCACAGGGTGGGCACGGGGTTATGCCTTCACTCAATCACTCTGTGTGTGTAACCTGTTTGTTTGTGTGCTTCTCTCTGGTCACACTGACCTTATTGTGCAGTCACTGCTGGTTGATTTGTACACTTTCCAACACATTCCAGTCTGGGAAAGACTGAAGAACGAGCTGTTAGCCCCCTCTCCCTCTTTTCTCTTCATTCTCTCTCTTCCTCCGGATGGGTTTGATTTAGTGACTGTGGTTTTCCACCCAGAGCCGTGGAGCCAGAGAGACGCAGAGGCAGACCTATAGATTCACAGCCAGTGGAGCACGTCATTACTTGGCCATAGCTCATCAGCAGATACATCAGCAGACTGGTGCACTAATAGATGTGAGCTGTCGCTGTGCAGGAAGTAATAAACCTTTCCTCATTACAATCACTTCATTATTTTCTACTTCTAGATCACAAGAACTACAGAATAAGCAAGATATCATCTTCAACACTATTATGGCTATTGCAGATACAGCCCAAATGCTTCTTGATTTGCATCGTAGTTCTAAACGTTGCTTTCTATAATGAATCGTCTGT
>JACN01110328.1:0-11729 GCA_000787155.1 Scartelaos histophorus | reverse complement strand
GGACACTCAAAGACACTTTACAGAACACATACAGTATTAAAAACTAAAAGAACAATGAGCAAATAATACAGGAACGATTAAAAAAAAGTGAATCATATAGAGAAAAACAGTTCAGCATTAAAAGCTACTCTAAGTTGATGGTCTCGAGGGTTTTCTTGAAGGTGGTGAGGTCGGTACAATCGCGCAGTTGCTGAAGAAGTGAGTTCCAGAGGGTGTGTGGGGCGGTGAAGGAGTTTAGGCTGGAGTTTGGGGGTGGAGCAGGCCTGCAATGAAGAACAGGGCCTGTTTGTGTAGAACTTTGTGGATGCTCTGAAGGATGGAGAGCCTGCGGAGGTTCTGGAGGACGGGGCTGATATGAACCACTTCTTGAATGTTTTGGAGGATGCACTATAAGTAAAACTATGGCGTTTAATCTGAGGGCGATGAAAACCTGGATTAGACTTTCAGCGGCAGAGAGAACACACCCTGCTCATCCTGTAACGTTTATTATTGGATTAAATAGTCTGTTTGGGAGTTGCTTGTTGAAAGTTTTCCTCTAACAAAATGCCTTGAGCGATATTGGTCAGTCTTTTCAATAAACTGCGGAGTAAAAGATATTTTTCTCATCTAGAAGAAATAAACTTGGTCTCCGTTTAACATCTCTCCTGCTGCTCTGTTTACAGTTAGTGTCTGCGAAAGCTTTAATTGTATAACTTTTTTAACTTGAGAATGTTGGACTATGAGGTCATTTTGGTGTTTGTCGAGGAGAAGCCAAATGACCTAAACAAGTCCAGACTGTTTTTTCTCTTTCAACCATGAAGCCTTGTGACCTCTTGACCCCAATCAGGTCAAACGTCGCCGGTAATAACCCTCTAAACGTGCAGAGTTGTTTGCCATTGTTTTGAATGAACCTGGACATAACCTTTTAACCTGTTTGGTTTAATGACTCCTGGCAAACCACCCTCAAACTTGGATGAGCTGCGAAACGTCTTCACTCAGAAAACTTGGGTCCAGTTACAGAATTTAACTTTTCTTTTGCTAGAGTAGAGGTCTGCACGGGACAGAATCTGCGATATTTTGGTCCACTCCTGCCCACAAATCCTGCAAGATGAGAACGTTCACTTTCTTTCTCATTTTATTGGCTTGAAAAAAACTAAAAAATCCCTTCTGAAGCACTGTGAGATTCACTGGAGAAGTGGAAAGGAATTGTCTAAAATGTGCGTGAGATTAGACCACATCTGCAAGTATAGGCTGCTTAAATGTTTTTATTAATCCCAAATAAAATATTCAGTACAAATTATGTGTGACAGGTTTACATTAATCATTTGTATATTTTACTTTATATTTTATTTACTTCATTTCACCTCATATTTAGCCTGCAATGAGCTTACAAAATGTGTCCCACGTCGCACTGTTTTGCGTCCAGTAACTGAAAGAGATTACACATTATGAGACATTCAAGGCCAAAAACAGCCTGTAAATAATCTTATTATATCTAAGTAAAGGCCCTGATATCTCTGATATCGGGCAACCATTACCTGATTCAGCAAAAAATGTGCGTGAGATTAGACCACATCTGCAAGTATAGGCTGCTTAAATGTTTTTATTAATCCCAAATAAAATATTCAGTACAAATTATGTGTGACAGGTTTACATTAATCATTTGTATATTTTACTTTATATTTTATTTACTTCATTTCACCTCATATTTAGCCTGCAATGAGCTTACAAAATGTGTCCCACGTCGCACTGTTTTGCGTCCAGTAACTGAAAGAGATTACACATTATGAGACATTCAAGGCCAAAAACAGCCTGTAAATAATCTTATTATATCTAAGTAAAGGCCCTGATATCTCTGATATCGGGCAACCATTACCCAATTTCAGGAAAACTTTTAATATCGGCACTGAAATTTAATACCAGAATCAGTATTGGTGCATCCCCACACCAGACCAACTGTATAAAAGGACTATTCCAGGTCTTTTCTAGGGCTAAACCAGGTCTAAAAGTGAACTACATCTTTTCCACTGTAGTTCTAAAAGCCAAAAATTGAAAGCATGATCTCTACTTTGTTCGATCTTGATGATAAGACATGCGCAGTTTAATCGAGAGGTCCACAGCCGATCATGTCGCAGTAAGAGCGCATGACGAAAAATTATCCAAAGGAAGACAAAATGTGGATTAAATGAATCCCAAATTAAAGCCAGATTCTGAATAGCTGTCACATTAACACCTGAAGGAGTTCGAGAACACTCCTGCGTGTTACATTTGTTGTTTCCCTCATTGGTTTTCTCTCCATCTTTTCGGTTTACTTATGCAAGATTTATTCCTATTCAGTTGAAAATGTTTGAATGGCCGTAATTAGCAAAGCACAAACACGGCAAGTAACATAATTTCCTTGTTTAATTCTGACAACAGGCTTCTTCAAACATGTTCTAGCATTCTTGTATTAGCATTTTCTCAGGTATGTAAATGAGTTTAAACCCAAAACGCCTCCCTCTGATGTGGCCAATCAGTGCTAGAGCAAAATTTACGGTATAAACACTTAAATCTATCGGAAAAGTAGTGAAATTATCTGTTAATGCAGCAAAATCATTTTACTTGACAAGTTATCTTAAAATAAACAACCTCTAGACTAGAATTAAGCAGTCTCAGAACTCGTAAGTTGATAATACATCTTTAAACAAGATGAATAACCTGATATAAGTTTTAAAATCTTGGCCAGACCAGAGAATTTTGCAGCATACATCACTTTTTTTTTCCTGTGAAGTGGAACTAAACACAAAATCCGAAGTGAAATTGTGTTAAATTTGCAGCTTTCTGGTCAAAAAGACTCAAATCTAAGTGAGTGCTGCCTTCAGTGGCCTTGGCAAGTTCAAGTACTATGTGACATCACACAGGACTGTTTCTGATTACAAACAGTTGGCTGTAGAGACGGAGTTTGAAGTGTGGATACTTGTTAGATCACAGTAATCCTTATACCCACAAATCCACTAAATCTGTTTTCTCGCTCTATTTGAAATGTAGTTGTGGTCGTAGACAGATTTTGCGCTACAAATTTCTCTGATTCGGCCAAGATTTTAAAATTTATATCTGGTTTTTTGTCTCGTTTTCAGATTTATTACCCACTTACTTTTTGAAACGGCTTAATTCTAGTCTAGAGGTAGTTTGTTTTAAGATAAATTGTCAAAGTAAAATTGGAACAAGATAATTTCACTGCTTTTAAGTCATTTTCTGAAGCCTTTTTGCAGTGTAGTTATTTAATCCCACTTTAATTAGTTCTGCTCTCATAAGCCTACAAGAAGGTGTGAGGAATATAGCGCTGCTTTATTAACACTCTGCTTTATGGCTTCCACAGTAGCCCCACAGTAAAGTTAACTGCACGGCGAGTCCTCTAATGCTACATGAACTACATAAACACATGTATGACTCTAGATGTGAGGCCGGCGCTGGTGCAGGAGCCACGAGCAGCTGGAGCAGAGGAGGTGCCAACTGTGCCTCGTAATAAAGCATAAAAGCGTCAGTCGGAGGGCAAAACAAACGGTTACCAAGCAATGAGCCAGACTGTAGGAAAACCTGAGCTCAACTCTTCATAGAAACAGGCAGCAGGTGTCCAATGCACGCGTCCTATAGTTTTGACGACTTTTATGACATTTTAAAGAGCCTACATGTGTTTTTTTTCATGCGATAAAGTAAAAACCGTCTTGTGGTTGTGTGTCTGTATCTAATTAGGAAGCACAAACGATGAAGTAACTCGAGCACGCTTTCTCTTGTATGTACAAATTCAATCTTTATATATGATTTAAGGTTTGAAAACGTGAAAATATCAGTGCTGTGGTGTCTTAACTGTGTGTAATCTCTCAGTTTTCTGCTTTTGTTCTGTTGAAACAATCCAATATAGACAGATATTTTTGCTTAAACTTCAGATTTTCATTTTAGATCCATGGTTTTTTTTGCAGATTGAAAAAGTAGTTTAAAAAAGACACCACTTAGCTTTAAAGTAAATACATAAATGAGCAGATAAATAAGTGTATAAAAGTAGAAGATCGTGCACACATGAGAAAAATTATCTAGTGAGATTCTTTCCCCTTGAATTTACCTTTGGCTTGGACTAAAAAAAGAATTAAGAGCTGTTGAGTTTTACAATTAGAGAAGCTTTAGTTCCAAAAAGCATGACTACAATACCCGCCAAAGTATTACAGAAATTAAACGAAGCAAGAAACATTACTTATCTGTTACAAATGACGATCTTGTCTTGTTCTTGTGGGCCCGATTTCGTGGTGAAAATTGTATCTTGTCCCACACCTAACAGAAAGATTGAAGAAAACAAAATAAATAGACATAAGGTTGAAGTAGTTATAAAGTAGTTCACCTCGATCAGATACAGACAGGCGCATTATTCTATAAATAGGCTCAAAGTTGGGGGAAAAAAATGAGGTTTCTTACACACACGGCCATTATATTTCCTTAAGTGTGCTCATGTGTTCCAGCTGAAAGTCCTAACATCCTAACAGTGTGATGGATGTGTCTGGACTCCCACCGAGATCCCACAGAGCAGAGCCGCAGTGGAGACGGATCTTCAGCTGGATCTGCGTTCTGTCAGTGAAGGATGAGGTTTTAATTGAGACGTACTTAGAGCAGGAGAGGTCTTACTGGGAAACGTTCAAAGTAAATGGCACGCTGGAATGTTATAGTAATACGTCTATTTAAAGGTTTACAGTGTCACTTTCCTGGTGGAGAATCTGTTGCAGTTTGTTTCCACAGAGTTATCACATTACCTGGGATATTCCACAGTACGGCATAGCATTTTTTCAGTTACATATGCTTTTATTGCTACAGAGAAAAACATGTTTTGGTTGCCATGGGCGCATTAGCATGGGGAAAAAATTATCTTAGCTAATAATAAGGAACGTGCCGGGACATGTGAATGTAAGTAAGAAGTAAACATAGAGATCTGACAGCAATTTGACAGAATAACTGCTTTAAATGAGTCAGGCGATGATATGCAGGCTTAAAAAAACTGCTCAGGATTTCTACCTATGACGTAACAATCCTAGGTAAATTCAGATGTTTGAATGTTGCAAAATCGCCTTTTTTTTTGAGCTTTTGACCAGCTTTGAGCTTATAACATTGTTTCCTCATCAAAAATTATGCGTGAAGACATTTTAGCCGCTATCCATGCATGTTTGAGTAATCTAGCGATCTCATCCAAAACTCCACCCATAAGCCTACGTCACCCATGCTCCTGCGCAGCAATTCTCCATAAATATACAAAAACATTACACAAAATGTACTTGAGAAACCCGATGCGATGCGCCGTAGTTTCATTAGAGAAATTCACTGTGATTGCGTCGTTACCGCGCTCTGAAGGGGGTGTGGCTTAGCACATAGCACAAAGGGCGGGAACTTAGTGAATATAGCATTTTTAAAACAACGAAAGGTAACATGGTGATCTAAATGTGTCGGCGAATCCTCCATAGAAACCACTTTAAAAAATAAAAATCATCTGACGTATGTGTTCTTAAAAGTGACCTAAGCCCTTTTCGCTCAGGATAAGTACAACCTGGGGACGTTTGGCAATTTGCAAATTACCGCCCCACCTCTGTGTTACTTCCAGCGCGTTCGCAAGGGATAAGCGAAGTCGGTAAATTACTCTATTTTACCGACATTGACGGAGATTGGAATAGAAAAGAACACGAAAAGAAAAGAAAGCGTTAGAAAAGGCGCAATTCCAGCAACAAACACTGAGACGCAAATTCACAAGGGACTAGTATTATCACCGAACATTTGTGCTTGGCGAAATATAGATTATTTGCGCCGGAATTTTTCATTTACAAATTACAGTCGTCACGGAATAACATCTCAGGCGTCTTCCCCAGTTATTACAAATAACCAAGGTCCACGGGTATTACTAATCCTGTACAAATAGGGCGTAGATTTCTGTAAAAGTCCTATATTATGCAAAATTTTGCCTTGTCAGGATGTTGTTAACCCCTCAAAAATATTTCTGGAGTTGTTTTATTTCATGTTCCTCAAATTCAATAGTTAAAATTCAGTAAAAGGTAGAAGCAATCGATCCTGCATGAGTGAGGAAGACAGAGGCTGTATCCTATTGGTCGTTCTCACCTGTGGGCGGGGTTTACACTTAAGAAATAAAACAGAAAATGGGGTTTTGATGAGGCTAATTCCGACCAATCACATCGCTTCACTGCACTATTTCCTGTTTGTTGCTAAGTTAGATCGGATCAGTTTGGATCGATTGCTTCTGCCTTGGCATCTTCGATCTTTGCTGCAATTTTTTTTTTTTTCGCTTTAATTTTACACCCTGAATTTTGACTGTTAAATTTGAGGGCTTGAAAATATTTGTCCTGAATATTTAAATAATCTGAATTTGAAATATATTGAAAAAATATACTTTAAATTAAAATTCAGCAACTAAAATTCAGATTTTTTTTTTTTTTTTTTTTTCAATTTCTTCTTGAAATCTTCTTGAATAGATTATAACTAGCAGACTCCAGCGCAATATGACTTTTTAAATAAATTAACATATATATGCGTAAATACTATAGGACATCTTCTCACCCATGCTAACCACACACTTCCTGATTCTCTCACATTATAGCGGACTTATTTTGACCTCAAGAGCTGCGAATGCAAAGAGGAGCGATATACATTTTTGCTCAGATCTATAGAAAAATAAATCTGGTACTGATCTTTTCACAAATTAATACCTACAGTGCAAAAAAGTTAAAGGTATAAACAATTAAATATATCAGGGAAGGGATTAAATGAGTTAAAAAATGCAAATAATTTTCCATTATTTATTTATTCTAACGACTAAATATGCAGGATTTCCTTGTGTTAAACATGTGTGAATGAAACGAAACACAACTCCAGTCGTGTTTGTGACGAGGAACATTATAAAATAGATCAGAAAATAGCGTAACATGAGCGTCTTCATGTACGACAACTCAAAACACCTTTCTTTCATTCATGAAGTTAGTTTCTATTGAAAGTGAATAGAGAAAATACTGAGTACAGTGAGTTTCGCAGATGCAGGGAGAAATAATAGGTCTTAGATAAGTACAGTAGCCACTCTTGGATCCAACACAAACTTTCCAGGCGTTTAGGTAAAAGAATGTGACCTATATGTTTGAACGGGACGGCGCTGTAATAACAAAACTGACAGAGGAGTGAAGAGTTATAAAACGGGGGCTGTTTTTCTACTTGGCTGAGTGCTCGGAGCGCTCCCCTGACCACAGCTCACGTCTGAAGAGCTGGTGATTCTGGACGAGGGGAGATTTCTTTCATAGTGACAGTATTTCATTACGGTTTGCACGTACATTCAAGGCTGCTGTCAATCCAATATGCTCCCAACCTGAAATATTCCTGGTATTTGATTCACAAGATTGATTTAAAGAGATAGTTTGTGTTTTTTGACATGAATCTGTACGTCGTCCCCGTCACAGTGTGGAGCATAAACACTGACTTACCCCCGACAGCCCCGTGAGACGAGCTCTCGCCCGGTTTTGGTGCTGGTGAAAGTAGTTCCGGCAAGTTCACTGGGGTCACGGAAATAAAGCGTTTTTCTTCTCAAAACAACATGTGTTCAAAAGAGTGATACATTAGCAACACAAAACTGTTCGAGGAAAAAGTCAGACCTCATAATTGCTCAGAGATATTTTCTCTCCGTTCGTGTCACTGCACCTGCCGCCAGGTGAAGCCGCTCCTGTCACTGTGTTTACGGCTCGGAAAGCTAACGGCAACATGTCCGAGAATGACACCGAGAACTTACACAGGCTTATATACTTATCACTCTCTCATGTTAGCTTTCAAGTTAGCCCTCATGTTAGCCCTCATGTTAGCTCTTATGTTAGCGCTCATGTTAGCTCTTTTGTTAGCTCTTCCGTTACCTCTCACATTAGCTCTCACATTACCCTCACGTTAGCTCTCACTTTAGCTCTCATAAGACTAACGCCGTATTTTTATTATAATTTTTAGCTTCCATAACGTAATCAATGAGCTGTTTTCAAATAGTGAATATTAATAAATTAGGAAGTTCCTTTGCTAATAGCGAATGTTTTATCGTTCTGAAAAACCTTATAAAACTCACAACCAGAACCGTCTGGACAAGCGGATTAGCAGGAGGGAAATGATTTCATCGCTTCTGTAATGGGCCCCTGGAGGTCGTTTTTGGAATCCTCTGTCAATTGTTGGATTGTAAGATTAGAAAAAAACGTGTAAAAATCATTGCCTGTGACATTTGTTTTGCTTGTGTAAAGTTCACCACAGAATCCGTTCCGTTTAGTTTAGTTTTAGTCTGAATAGAAGACGCAAAAGTGGCGTTACGTCTTTACTTTTCATTGTTTAGACGAGTGTTTTCGGGAGGAAACCTGCGTCCATACGGTGAAGTGTGTGGAATTTATTGTGTGCATGCCAGGCCTCTAGGTGGTGCTGTGATACACTATTGTACTTTATGTATGTGAATTAAATGACGTGACCAGATCTGAGTTTGGCGTCTTGGGCAGTGTCGATGGAAACGCTACGATGGCGCGGATTAAACTTTTCCACTCTGGAGTTTGGTTTCAGATTTTTGCGTTTTTAAGCAACAAAAACTTCCGATAACATATTTTGTCGTTTTTACCCATGACATTTAGTTTTTATGCTGTGTGTTGTTTTTTCAGTTGACTGGCTTAAAACCTCTCTGTTTTTTCTCTAAGTTCAATGTGTTTTTCAATATAATTTTACTAATTTGTTTTATATTCATTCGTTATTTCTCCATTTTCATTCATTAGCATTTAGCCGTTAGCTCCATATCCCAATACTGTAGCACTATTGTAAGTGCCTTATGTTTATAGTCTGAGTGAAGTCAACTGACCTTTAGAAATCATGTGACATTCATTTGACTATCATTTCACTACCTCACTCACTTTTTCCCCACTTTGGTTCTTCTTTTACATGACATCATCTTTTAGCAGCTGCTCGCTCTCTCTTCCTCTATCTCTCCCTCTGTCGCTCTCACTTTGCTTCTCTCATCTTTCTTTTTCTTTTGCCCTCTCTCTGTTTTTGTCTCTTCCTTGTTCTCTTTTAGTTCCTTTCTCCCTTTGGTCATCTCCACTTCCTCTCCCTCTCTCTATCCTTTTTCCTCTCTCTCTTTCCTTCTCTCCCTCTTTCTATTCTTCTCCCTCTCTCTATCTTTCTCTCCTCTCTCTCTTTTCTCTCCCTCTCTTTACCCTTCTCTCTCTCTATCTTTCTCTCCCTCTTTCTAACCTTCTCTCCCTCTCTCTATCCTTCACTTTATCTTTTTCTATGCTTCTCTCCTTCTCTTTCTCTCTTTCTATCCTTCTCTTTCTTTCTTTCTCTCTCTCTCTCTTTCTATCATTTTCTCCCTCTCTATCTCTCTCTCTCTCTCTCTCTCTCTCTCTCCAGATGAGGACGCTAAATTACTCAAACTCATTATTTTACGTCGTGGTAGAAAGCTCGATTTTGCCTTCGCCAAGATGCAGTGAAGTGTCTTGCTCAAAGCCACCGAGGTATAAATCAAGGATCAAACCCACAACATACAACTCCTGAACAAACGTGTGTTCCCTGCAGCAGATCCCACAGAGACGCACAGATGTGTGGAGGTTCTAGTCTCACAGCTGTGGTGTCCACAGGCTCCTGCAGGTTTTCTTGCTCTGTGGGATTCATCTCTGATCCATGTTTCCTTTATAAAGCCACAGCTGTTTGTTTCATTAGTGAAGTGGAGTTAATAAACTTTTGTTCTTGCTCAGTGGTTTTTAGTAGCTTCACTATGAGCTTCATGTTTGAGCTGCAGCGCTGGTGGTTTTAGGTTTATGCACCGGTTCAGCCTTTTCCTTTTTGGTGAAACTCCTGAAGTGTCCTGGGCCTCCAGGCAGATGGACTCACCTCTCGTGAGGATATATTTATGTTAAGAACATTCATATTGTCTTTGTAAAAAGCTGAATAGACGATTTCCCTGACAGGACGAGTCTTGATCACCAGCAGCGACACCTGATGAAACACATCAGGTTCAGAAGCAATTTAGATTTTTACAGAGTTTTCTTATTAGGAGACACAAGGTTTGAGGAGACTTCTCAGATTCTCCCTCTGGACGGTTAATTGGGGGAGTCGACCAATCACGTCGCAGCACAAACTTCAGTCTATTTTAGCATAAATACAGTTTATTCAGTTTGAAGGTTTGAGCTGTGTGCATTTGTGGACAGGAGATGTCTGTGCTTCTCTTCAACTGGATTTAATTAAAGTCTCACTTTTGGAGCTGTTGGACTGTTGTGATGTTTCAACCAATAAGATTCAAATAATCATTAGGATTCTGTGTTTTCTGTTCCACATTGATAATGAACTTAATTCAGAGCGACACACACCAGCTGTAAAATGTAAAGACTGAACTCTGAAGGTTCTGCTGGTTAATGAGAGTCACATAACGTCCATGTTCACTGAGCTGTGTCGCTGTGTTTCTGTTTGGGGAATCGGATCAGTATTGGAAGATCTAGAATCAATACCGCACTGCTGCAGCCCTAGTCTCATGGTCATAAAGTTGGATTCTGGGAAGATATTTCTTTGAAAATTCCAGATATTTTGTCTGTTGGACGACATTCTTCTCAGATTTTATAACAGTTCTCAGTTTACGACAGACACAGACTCTCCAAGCAAAATTGTGCACAGTAGCAGGAAAAGATGAGATTACGACCACCATCTTGACTGTTTTTGTTGGAAGACAATGCCGCGTCGTAAAGCCCCGTTCGGAAATCAAACCGCGGCGCAACACGTCTGAAATGAGACGTGGTGCGACCGGCCAGGCTAATTCTACCACCTCTGGCCAAAAGAGCTGATTTGAGATCGTGAAACGTCACATTTTCCTCCTCACATCCTCATCAGCTCCATCTGTTTCGCTCATCACAGCTTCATCACAACACGACCGTCAAAACAGCTCCATCCCTGTCCCGCCGCCCGTGGGTCGCAGAATGAATCAAAAGTACCGGCGAAAAAGCGATTAGCAATTTTTTATGGCTTTTAAATGGTTTTCAGATTGTACCGCATGTCATGATTTCAGATGTTTTTCTTACTGATTACGTTTTAATTTGCCGTGAAATATCCCAAAGGTAAATCACAAAGGTAGAACATGATTATTTCTGTTAAAGAAGTGGACCGAGGGAGTTTGACGTCACCCGTAGCAACCTGCTCCAGTCAAACGAAGCTCACCGAGTCTAGCAGTTACATAGAGTGGGTTAAACGAACATTTTAAGACCAAAACCGAGGCTCACTCAGGCAGTGACTCATGGCAGTTACATTCGGAGGGACAATTTTCCAACGTAAAGTCGTAAAATTAAGTTAAGGGTCTCTGTTTAGACATTAGGATTGCTATTCCAACACATCCCCAGGCCTCCAGTTTGGACTTTTTGTGTGTTTGAGTTTCTTTTGCTGGTTTGCTGGTCCCTGATTGGTGGAGCAGTTCTACACCTGCCAGTCCTGCCCCGCCTCCAGCCTCCTGCCCGTTTAAAGCCCCACTGTTACATAAAGCTGAGTTGTTGTACAGTTGTAGGGAGTATTATCTGTGATCCCATCTATACTCTAATCATATGTTAGAAATGTCTGCGTCCTAATAACCTCTCTGTATTTGAACTGTGGACAGTTTGTTCTTCACTGGTTTCGTCACTTGTTCCTTCACTTGTTTTGGGAACAAAAACAAAGATAATTTGGCATCTTCTCTCAGGCCAGAGAGAAGCAGC
>JACN01146693.1:0-10659 GCA_000787155.1 Scartelaos histophorus | reverse complement strand
TAAATAAATAAATAAAAATACATATTGTGAAAATAATGCAAATATTACAGGGTCGCCTCTTCATAAATCTGACCTGTAACTTTGTTTTGTGCTTCTCTCCATGGAGATGCCACACCTGGACATACCTGGACTATTCATAGCAATAAAATAACCAAGTGACAATAGAAGGCATATGCAGGCAAAATTAACCTAGATAAGACCTATCCTGTAATTTGTACTTTGATACTTTGCAGCTAACTGAAAGCACTGCTGTGTTAAAAGCTCTGAAGGCTTAATCTGATCTTTAGTTTAAGACTTGGTTGGAATTACAACAGGTGAGATGATTTGACTCTCACATATATAATTCCAGTCCCAAGATATTTAGCATTTGTTTTGCTTTTTAAGTTTGATCACTGCAAAGGATCAGTTCAACAAAAAGTAACTAATTTTGCAGTTCTGTAGTAACCTCAGTAACCTCTATTTTGCATAAACCATAACCTTGGCTATTTCTTTCTTTAGCATTTGGAGATATTAATAGATTCTGTTCTGCTGATAAATGACATGCTTCTTTGTGGACCCCTCCATGCGCTCAGTCTAATTTGTTGGTAACATCTGTGACAGAGCATCTGCTGTGTACCAAGGACACAATTAGCAATCCATCAATCAACTGTCTCTTCTGTGTAACTAAACCTTCTTTGCCAAAACTATGGGCCAACCAACCAACCAGCAAGTGCACCAGACCAGGCTGTGAACTGGCTCCTCAAACTAAACCAAAGTAAAGAGGAGTTACCACCAAAGTTATGTTATTTAAAGTTTTGTCCATGGAAACTTTGAGAAGAATGTCATGCATTTAAGAATACTGTGAAAAAGTATTTAGTTTCAGACTACTAAATATCTGAATTAAAATGTATTTTGGAACATATTCTGATGCATGATCCAATAAAAGTACTGTAATCTGAATACTAAGAATTCTTTTACACCCAGTTGCATTTAAATTGTAGGATATTTATAGGATAGTTTAGCATAAACTTGTATTTAATAAGACAAGAAAATGTCCCACCCATTTTAAGAGCTATGTTTGTTTTGTTTTGGGAGGGTTTTCTCACTAATACTTTGCAGCCCAAATCCAAAATTGGATCATCAGTTATCACCATGTATTCCTTTCAGTTTAGAAAAGTAATTGTATTCTGAATACCACTAAATGAAAGAGTAACCGTACGAGAATATAGGTACATAACATTAGTATTTTCTCATTTGATGCACATCACAGACAGACTGCAGCGGAATATGTCTGCAGACCACAGGCTATAAAGTTGCGAGCACGATCACGTCAGCTTCTTTCCTGTTTAGAGTAAAACCACTCACTTTTCTTTCTGATTCTTTAGTGTTCACAAGATCAGAGCACTACACGTCTAGTTTATATAAAAGTCTAATCTGGTCTCGTGGATTATTATTATTATTTGTGAAATGTGGTGCATTATTTCAGATATGTGATTTTTTTAAAAAGTGGTGATAAAGTACTTTAAATTCCCCTGTAGTGTGTAGTGGCCTGTTGTCTTTTTTTAATCTTGATTTGGACTTTTTGCATTTTTCTGTTCCTGATGTATTTTCTTGTCATACACCTGGCTTAGACCTGAGCTTCACTCTGTCACCTTTCCCTTTCACATGGTGTTGCTGTGATGTGTGACTAGCAGTTGTAAGAAAATTGGTAAGCCCCCTCATCCCGATGTGCAGTCTGGTGGGCACGTTTCTGGATCTGGAGGCCTTCCTCATCCAACAATAGCACTTGTTGCCCTCTGTGCCGTAGCGTTGTCCCAGTTCATTCAGTGTTTTCTCTTCTGCAGTTGTCTAATATTACACACTTAACTTGTTCTTTACATATGGTGGAATTCAGAAAGGCAAAAATGCTCTTTATTCTTGACGTGAAGACTTTTCTCTAGTACAGGAGTGAGCAATCTTAAATACTCAAAGAGCTACAGAAAAGAAAACACATATTATACCATGTTATTGTTATTGTATCACAAAACCCTTCTGACATCTGCATATCATTGTTTTTTACCTGTATGCTATGTAATAAAGACTGGTGTGTTGCATTTATGAAATCGGTGAAATGCTACAGAGAACGCAGCATTTTAATTCTGCATGTAACAAAAAAAACATTTTGAACTCCGAAAAAAGACACTTGTTTAAGGCTTATTTTCAATTGAAATACTCAATGTCTATTTGAGTCCTGTAGGAAATTAAAAATAAAATCTAAACTAATTTCATCATGTATATAGTGCGTTAATCCTTCTGTTTTCTTCAGAAACTTTATCTCTCAGCTAAAGCTCAGTAAATTATGCTGCTGAAACTATAATAAAAATACACTGTATTTAAATACTCATTTATTTTCCAAATGTTTGCCTCAGCACAAGGAAAGAGCCACATGCAGCTCTGGAGCCGTGGGCTGCCGACCCCTGCTCTCGTATATTATAATTCTAGTACATTTTACTATTTTACTATTTTATTTTTACTAACATGCTAATCTGATCTACTGTGTGTACTGTGTGTACTACAGTGTATATGCTGGAGCCCTTTGGAGAGGTCATGTTTGTAAATGAGAATGAGTTTTTAAACATTTTATCATGTTAAATAAATAATTAAATAAAACAACAAATTTCCCATTAATTTACACCAAAAATTATACACAAATTTTCCGTTTCGATATAAAAAAATACAATTATCACGCCACAGAAGACATTTACTAATATGCCGATACCACATCTGACACCTCACTGATAACTCCAGGAAGAAAAATTTATTGCGTCGGAAATTACACCTGCCAATCACCTCCTCTCTGCTCATCTCTCTGTGTATTAAACCCATTGTTCCTATTTCATATAGTCCCAGGTGTAGGTAGGCTAAGGTCATACGCTCTCTCATCTCACTTACATTCAGAATCCCACAAATCTGCAACACTGATTCTCCACTAATGAGAACTCCAACCAATTACCTGCTTTCCCTTATTTGCACTCACTAGCATGTACGCACATAAAATAAATAGCAGAACATCCCAGGAATGCTTATTAACATTGCTCAGGGGACTAAAAAAAGATGGATTTGCTCTGACTCCGTATTAAGCGTCTGGTATGGCCCCCTCCACGTAGCAGCCAGCTCTCCCCACTGAACCAATCTGCAGCATGACCAAGTGCAATTATGAGGCGCATAATGGCCAGCGCAAACCCCAACCCTGTTTAAGGGCAGAGAGAGCCCCGCGGGACACGGCGTGACAGTGGAGAATGGTAAAGAGGACGACGCGTGACATACGGAGTAAGAAAAGACGTGACAATGGGCCAGTAATGGAGGGTCACCGCTCATAGTGACAACGTACAGGAGAGCCACAGGAGTTATGAAAGAAGAGCTGCAACTGAGGTGGTACTGCAGTAGTACTCTGAATACAGTCAGCTCTACGTTTATGGAGCAACAGATTTATAGATGCTTTGTGTAACTTTTCTGAAGGAGAGTTTGTCAAACGCGGCATGAATGGAAGGCATGAATGTCATTAAACTTTTCTATGTTTATGGAAACCAAACCAGACAAAGTTTCAGGTCAGATCTGTCGAGAGGAAACCCTCGCTAATTTAATAAATTTAAGGTAGAGCTGTTTAATGTCATACTGTGGAGCATTCCGGGCACAGCAATGACATACCCACAAACACAAGTAAGTGATGGACCCCCAACCAAAGATGTGTCAGACTTAAACAATTACATATAAATCATCGTTGGTATTCTATATTGTATATTTATCCATGTAATTTAAAAAAAAGAAATACATAATTAGAGGGATACAACTAACAAGGTATTAACACTGACATTGGCTTGTGGGCTGAACATTGGACAGAATCTTACACCTAACCATAAGCAGGGTTTGAATAGGGCCCAGGAGAGATCACTAAATTATGATGACATGACAGCATGACGGGGTGTGACATATGCAGTAAGAGAAGACAAAAAGCCTGTAATGGAGAGTCACAGCTCATTGTGACAACACACAAAGAGCCAAAGTCATGAGGAGGTGCAGCTGTGGTACTGCTGTGAACTCCTGTACAGTGAGTCCTACGTTTACTGAACAACAGAACAAAAAAAAGATATAATAATGTTGGTTATTTTTGAGTTAAAATTTACTTGCTGCTTTGTAATGGCTTCTAAAGAGGCTTTTAGGTCCAGTTCCATTGGTTCTTCATTGTTACGACCCAGCTCTGCTAGGGTGAGGGAAGTAACAAAAAACACCAAGATGGAAAATGGAATAAATAAGTAAGGTTTAATTAACAGGTGTGTAAAAGGGTTAACTTAACAAAACATGGTAAAATATGTACATAACTAAACCAAGGTAAGGAACAACACAACAGATTTAACATAAAACCAGCTTTGTGCTAAAACGGGTCACGTGGGTTCCCAAACGAGTGATTAAACTAAGGGACGTAAGAAGTAACCAAAACCACAAATGTCCCAAAGAAAACCACAAACCCACAAACAGAATCAAGTGACCAAATCAAAAGGCACAAAACAGAATTAACTAAACCCAAACGAGTGTCTCAACACAAAGTGACAGAAACAAATGAGACACGATGGCAGACTGGCCACCAAGGTCAGCAGCCCCGAACAGGTGCTGTGATCTTCTTAAATAGGGGGAGGAGGCTGGAGGCGGGGCCAGGTGCAGAGGTGCTCCACCAATCAGGGACCAAGGCTCAGGCAGCAGGAACAAAATAGCAGCAAAATACACAAAAATACAAACTGAAGGCCTGGGGCCGTAACATCATATTGAATGTCTAGGTATACAAAAGACACTACAATGTATATTTTTGAGCCCTAAAGCTGACAGGTCACTGCTGTGGCCACAGCTGCCCTGGGGTAGACTGATGAAGCTGCCAGTCTGTGCCATCAGCTCCATCCACCACAGGCTTTTAGTCACACAGCACTGTCATAAAGACCAGGCCAAGTGTCCTGACTAGAGAAGGACTGTTATTTGTCTGTACTTCTCAGAAGAAGCCAATGTCCTTTGTTTCAAAGGAGCAAAAGACTTATACTATTAAATAAAGAAAGAATGTTTCAGCATGGTTTATAGAAATAAACAAGAAAGCAGATAGAGTACAATATCTATGAGCTATGAGCGTGTGCAAACATATATAATATATGAGTGTGGAAGCCTGAGCCCACATACATACATGATACACACATATATCTGAGGTGCTGATGAAGATGTTTATTGCCTGGTGTCCTTGAGTTATTGAAGTTGTTGGTGCGTCCTGTTTTGAGTCCCCTGAACCAGATGCTTGGGAATTTCCCCCAGGACCAGAGTCAGAAGAAGCTTCAGACTTGATTTATTTCCTGCTGTGTAGACAATGCAAACCTCACCAGAGCTGGAACACTGTGTCCGGTGTGAGCACAGCTCCTGGAGGCTTCCACAAATCCTGGGTATATAGAAACTTTCAGGCACAAACAGGTGTGGGATTTAAGTTTGGAAATATGTTATAAAATGTAAGACTTTATAGAATTGTCACTATTTACTATTAGATACTGTGGGTGTTTTTGTGTGGTGTATATATAGCACCAATAATGCAGTGAAAACTAAAACAAAACAAAAAAAAAAAAAAAAAGAGAGAGAGAGAGAGAAAAGAAAATATATATCTTCTAATATTTTGCCTAAAACTTTACCTTGTGCCTCCACTGAAATGTACTGCATGAACAATTCTGTCTGTATTGTTTTTCATAGAAATGCAGGTGAAAACTTGACTGTAATTCAGGCCCATACCAAAATCCATTCTCCCTGTATATAGTACGGGGATGCCCTAGTGTAATTTAGCATAGAACTCTAGCCGCATAAGAAAACTTTCAGACAAAATATTCTGTTCATTGAAGCCTGGCCTCTTCCCGGTGCTTCTTTAGCCCCTCCTTTTGCAAGAGCAGAATACTCCCTTCTCCTCCACTTAAGTGACATTTACAAATGAGGGTAAAATCAGGAAGGCACCAGATCTCAAATTGGAAAAGGCGTTGAACTGAAGATAATGCCACAGGCTCCATAATATCAAACCAAATGATATGAAATGTCAAATGACGTGAAATTGTTGCAGAATTCAAATTTTATGCTTTGTGTCTTATCGCCGCTGCGTTTATAGTTACACAGAGTCGGCTCACGGCTGCAAAACCTGATTAGAATGTTATGACGAGCTGAGTGGCTTTTTAGATCTTATTTTTTCATACTTTAATAGTTCTAATTAAAAAATAAAAGGTTGGTTTGCACAATGTGGTGAATATTATGGCAGAGTGGAGTAGTTGAATGAAGCCTTGTAACAGCACATTACCATGCGTTATTATTTCTGTTCCCTCAGGCCAAGGCAATTTATGTTGGAAGTGGAAGACATGATTTTATATTGTTTCTTAATGCAGGCAAGTTTACAATTACATGCAGCTCATGCCCCAGTGCCAGGGCCTGCACAGGACACATGCTCTGTGCTGGGTTTTACGCGCGCGCGTGTGTGTGTGTGTGTGCGTGCGTGCGTGCGTGCGTGCGTGCGTGCGTGTGTGTGTGTGTGTGTGTGAGAGAGAATGCATGCATGTTGTTCAGCTGATATTGTCAACATTATCTGGGAGTCTAATGCTAACTCAAGGCACTTCTCTGTCTGAGGATTTGTAAGTGTTATTCTGAGGTTTGTTATAACACCGTTTCTCAAATAGCGTTACAGTCACAAGCTAGTTAGCGTTAACCACCAGATTTTCAGTTCGTCTCGCTCACATTTTTGTTGAAAATCACCTAAAGACTGTGAATGCTCATCCTGATCATAGGCTCCTGGAAATGTACTTTTGAAATACATTTTGTATTTTTCTTAGTTTTCAGACTATTTAAAACAATTGACAGTGTTTGCTAATGTGTGTATTGGGTCACCATGGTAACTGCTGAGCAGTCCACTACACACCCTGCATGCAGAACACCCCGAGCATTATGGTAAAGTATCTGTTTTAAATTTTTATTTCCATGGAAACGGGTTAACGGCTGAAAAGTTACATAGTACACATTTAAAATTCAGAAATCTATGGTAAAAAATTTCCCCCTCAAAATTCATATTTGTTTATTGTTTTAGCTCTGTAAATAGTGGACCTAGAAACATAAAGCTATCATGAAGTTCAATGTCTTCACAGATAAATGAATGTGTTATTCACTTGTCAAAGATGTAATTGCCCCAAATATAATGTGGAGTAATGTTATTTCTGAAAAATATACTTTCCATATTTGTACATTTTCTTTGGCAAGTTCAAAAGCAGGAAGTTATTTAAACAGTTATTCTTATCTAACGTATCTCCTATTCCCACCATTATACTCTAAATCACATTTTTAAAGACTGTATTTTTTCATTTTCTTAAAGGTAAGTCTCCCTGGCTCTGTTATTCACGGTTTTCTCACAGGGAATGCACTTAATCTTGGTTAATTTGTGAACCTGGGAACAGAAAGGCTCAGGTCATTGTTTATTGCCAGCAGTCAATTACAGTGGCTCTAATGAGATCAGGCTGATGAGGCCATCAGGAGGAACATGAAGCGTTATCAGGCTCAGATTAATGGACTCCTGTGAACAGTTTCAGAGTCGGAATGGACTGGAGAACCTTAAGGAGATTTCCCACGCTTCAAAATGGAACATTTCTCTATAATAAATATGATATAATGTATGTGACAGAGTGGTGTTAAAAAACAGCTGTTTACAGTAACTGTTTGAATGGGTTAAATTATACTGTAAGCTTCTATTGTTCAATGATGAGCAGGAAGTTACACATTATAAAGAAACTGTACGTAACCAGCACTCTTACAATAAATAAAAGGTGTTACAGTCACAGCTGAACCTGGGTTTCTGGTGCATATCTGTGCTGCATCTGCTTTTAGAGGACACACATACACACATATAGACACATATAGACACATATAGATACATATACACACATATAGACACATATAGAGGATCATTCCTAGTGTATGGACAGGCCTCAAAACCAGAATTTACTCACCGAGCTGCAGATTCAGCTCTATCACTGATTCATGATTGGCATGAAAAACAAGCATTCTTAATGTGAGAATATCTCCATGAGGCAAACAGGAGGCTGACTCAATACTATAGGACCTTTAAAGTGGCCACTTGAGAATTGTACCAAAAGCCTCATATTCTGTCACAGTGTATATCCCAAACATCTTCTTAAATGTGAAACACAGGAGTAGTTCATTTTCAAGTTTGCTGTGGTTTTAAGTTATTCTTCATTTACCTTATGTATTTTATTCTAATTATTCACTTTGATTATAAATTTCTAAGAGCTTTTCACAACTTCTAGAGGCCAGAGTGGACGTGAGAGTGGACGTGTACAATCTACAGTATCATAGCTCAGTTGCTACTGATGCCCTTCCTCAAGGTTCTCCTGTCCACTGATCCACAGGTTGGTGGTTTGAATTCCAACCTGTGGGTCAGTGGATCTCTGCAATGTGATTAAAGCTCCCATAGATGAATGCTGCTGTTGTGTCCTCAGGCAAGACACAGAGCCTTTAAAGGGCCTTGTAGATCATGTAAAGCCCTCACTCCTCACGGAGCGCTGGCACTGTAAACACATGTGTGAGGTCTAATTAAAGCTTTGACCTCTTAGACTCTGATGGTTGCTACGGAAAGAGCTGAAAATCCCAGAGTGCCACAGAGCTGCCTCACCTCTGCTCCACCCCTGGCCCCTGTTCCATTACATTTGATTTGGAAAGCTGTTCACGCTCCAGCGCCTGCGATTCTCTCAGGGGATTATCGACATGGAGCCCCTGTTTGTTCTAATCCATCTCTTTGAGATTCCACAGCCGCTGTCGATCGGATACTTATAATTCACATCTGTGTGCACAGAGGACAACGTGCTATACATAAACGCATATGGAGCAGAAGAAGTGCAACTTTCATATTTTTGTTGAATTCATATTTATTTTATTGATTACTATTGTTTCTTTGTTTGTTATGTAACACTTTGTAATAACTACACTTTAATTAGCCTTACCAAAACATGAAGAAGGGGGTTGGGGCATTTCTGAGTTTTTAATTAAGCATTTGGTGAGCCTGAATACTTTTTTGTAAACTATTTGTACAGGGATTAAGCTCTTGTTTATGCTTTATTATTATAAAGTATTACCCTTTAGTTTAGTTAATTCATTTGTTTTCAAACCACTAAACTGCTGCACTTTTCAACACCTCAGCAAATGCATTCCTATAAATGTTTTAAAGCTTTGAGATATGATTTTGAGTTATACAAAAGGAGATAACAAAGCTAAGGGGCCCTAAAACACCCCCAAAATACACAATATGATTCAGCACTATTCTCTGCTATACCTGACTTCTTACTTCTTACTATACAAAACTACTTTATTTGTTTTCAAAACATTCAGATACTAAAGCAGAGCTAACAGTAATTAGCAAACTAACAAACAATGAATGATAATCAGACAATAAAACCATTTATAATCAGCAGATAACGCACAGCCAAGTATTTTTGATTCCAAGAATTGATTCTACAATACGTCTGTTCTAGAGCCAGATCAGATTTTTTCTTTTTCTTTTTTTCTCAGTGACACATGTGAAATGAATGCTGTCATACAATTTCTCTCCCCTCAGATTAACAGAGTTTAGTCTCATGCTTCTCATTTGATTTGATTCTGAAGAAATCTATAATATTTTTTTCTGTTTCATATGATACGTTTTGCTTAATTATTTTTGATGCAGACAGACCACGTCTCTCTGATTGGTTAATCCATCTGCCAATCACGTCCATCTGAATTTGGGAGAATTCACCAATGACCAGAATCACATCTGTGTAAATTATTGAAGAATTCTGCAGGTAAATATAATCAGTTACAAAAGCCTTAAAACAGTACAACATTCTTGGTTACATGTGGGTACTTTAAGATGGATGCCACTTGGAGAGGGTCCATATCTTTGGCTGAGCAGATGTGCATCCCTGAGCCCTGCAGTGGCCTGTGTGCCGTTATGAGCCGAGCACTGTGGCTCTGTTTGTGGCGTCGCACTCATGTACTTATGTGTGACCCTGAGGCAGACCAGCAGATGCTTCATTCTGCTCTCTGTATGTTGCCAAGATCACAACCCAGTGGATACAGAAATGAGGGCGCATACATACATGCTACAAAACCTCCGCAAGAATTATGTATGATGAAAAATGAAAAGTTGACAGTAGATCTAAGAAGCTTTTAGTTTACATTGTGACAGAGGCAGAATTGTCATATTGTGTTTGCCCAACAACCTGAAGCTCAGCAATTTGAACCCTTTACAGCCAGACATTTCACTGACAAATACCAGATTTTCATTTGTTTTTTACTGTTGAAAATAATCTTTGTAGGTTCTATGTATATGACCCAGTGTAAGATTAGATTTTAAAAATATATATAAAATAAGTACAAAGAAGTGGGCGGAGATAGGGATTTATTAAAAAAAAGTCACTCCTTGAGCCAGTGCTAATTTAATATAATTGTAATATAACACATTTTAAAATTGGTGAAAAATTAAAATAAAGGCGGATTGTCTTAAATGCCACAAAAGCACAGTAGTTTTGTTTTCCATTTTTTCCCTAACCCAAACCACTACTGTCAGGCCTGGTAATAACACAGTTTATTTTTAATTAATTATTT
>KN513195.1:0-22776 GCA_000787155.1 Scartelaos histophorus | reverse complement strand
ACACAGACTTCTTTCTGTCTTCCTGTGTCCATCCCACGGAGAATAAGCCTTGGCTCTTCCCTATCCACACTTGCCAATTAGAGACACAGTAGTTGTCAATCAGCAGTGAAGCAGAACACTGAGAGTTATTGGGGGAGAAAAACAGAGGTGTTAAGAAAATGAATAAGTGGGGTTAGTATACAGGAAGAGGATCAGCACCATAGACAGCTCCCTTTGGGCAACTCCTCCTTTCTAGTTTTCGTGCTTTTAACCTTTCCATTCTAATCATGGCAATCCCTCTGCTCTCCTTTCTACCTCCCCTTAGCCCTGTGTTTAACCTTCTCCCCGGCTTGTTTATCTACCCGAACGCTCTAACCTATCAAAGCCGGCCACAATCACAATCACCCTCTCTCTCAAACTGTCACCGTTAAAGCCAAAAATGGAGAAATATAGACAACGCAATCACGCAAGACCCTGGCACTTCGTCTGGCACATTACCTATATACTTCTTTGAGTAGTCCCTTCCAATCCTCAACTGTCCGTGTCTGAAGCAGCGTTGATGATGGGAACCCATGTGGACATGTCTTCTGTTCTCGCCACGAGCTGTGAAGAGATGTAGGTAGGTGTCAGAGATCCAGGATAAAAATACATCCTTCTATTGGACTCTTCGCGTTACAACACAGGACTGGACCCATGTCTGTTTTATGTCACCAAAATGTCTCAGTCTAATTTGATGCCGTGTTTCAGAAAAGTGCCTATGGCAGGTTGAAGGTATGAGATTTGAGTCGAGAGATAGTATGGATGGGTGGGGTAGTGTGAGGATACGAAATTTATGGTGAAAATGCAAATCCACGCTTTGCTAATAAAATACACTTGATTTGACCCCGCAAAACGTGAGCGCTGTGCCTACTACAGTGCATTTTGAGGACAATAAAAGTAAATTTAGTCTTTTTGTTAGTCTTTTTAGTCCTCATCCAGTACTTTTGTGAGTCAGAACATGGGCAAGTTGTGATGACAAATGTCAAAGTGTTCTTTCAATTGTGTTTACTGCCCTCGTTTATTGGGTTGTCTATTTATCTTGTGTACTGTGTGTTCTCCTATGTTGTCCTTTGCTGATCATGATTTACATTCACAGGTCAAAATTAAATTACATTTCAGTTGTTCTTAAATTACGACCAGCCATTTCATTTTCCTTTGCTGTGAGCGCTGCAGCAAATGATCTGCCACTGTCGGCTTTTACACTGGATGCCCTTCCAATAGACACGTACCATTCAGTGTAAGTGAGTACAAGGCAAACTAAGACGCCCATATGTGTATTTGTATCTGTCTGGACAATATTGTGATAAAAGCTGAACATTTTCATTGACGATTTGCCATTTTGGTAATGTTGTCATATCGTGATTCACCATTCCTCTGTTTAAAGCAGCTCTGCGCACATATATATGCATTTATTTTTCCTCCTCCTATTGGCCATGGTCAGAGTGAGTGACAGGTGGATTAAACCCATCGCAGAGAAATATGAACTATGTGAAGAAGCAGATTACTTTAGTTACCCATTTAAAACCTATAAAGATACCGAGTCTACATGAATTGTGATAAAATCGAAATCGTAATCTAGCTGTAAAAAAAAGATATATGTTTTTTGTCATATCGCCCCCTGTTTTTTTATGGTTGACAGGAAGCTGGATTCAGATATTGAACCACAGACAATGGCGCACTAAACTGCAGTACTTCCACATTTAACGGTCAAACTATCTTTACCACCGTATTCTTGTCATTTGCACATGGATTTTTATAGACCCCCAGACATCACAATGAGGGTTAAAGACATCTGGTTTGCATTTATAAGAAAATCCATTTCCTGAATAGACTTGATTGAAGGCAAACTGGCTCCATCTGGGAGGCCTAATGAAAGAAAATCGGTCTGTGTTTCATATTTACGTCTGATACCAGCAGCCTTATCAACCTTTCTAATGCACCTGACCAGGGAGAAGAGACAAAAAAATCACAAGTGGCTGCGCCCGAGGCAAAGACAAGACAGAGCAGAGCTGGAGACAGGCAGACAGCGGAAGGAAGCTGCTGCACATTACTGCTTAATTGCTTGGAACTAAAAGGCTCTGTTATGACCATGTTTATGCTTAAGCCTGCAATACTAAATCTCTCCTCTCATTTTTACCTGGATGAAGAGAATGACTTCACTAATGCAACTAAAGCAGCCCAAGATGACAAGACATGACTAATATTTGAACTTTGAAACTTAAAGGTGCGCTGTGTTTTCGGTGCGGGGGTCTGTCACCCGCTTGTTTCGATGGATATGTCATTATCGGCCTCGAATGTTCCACGGTATGACAATAAACAGTTCTACCTGATATTTATTCAATTACAGGTAGCTCAAAAATAGTGAGCGGGGTTGCCTCTCCACTGATCTGACCTGTAAATTGGTCTGGTTTGGTCTCCATGATGTAAAAGCAATAATATCCACATAGGGAAAAGCACTTGACATACTCTCCATCATAAAAGTTACACAATGCACCTTTACTGGACACTTTTGATGGTCTGATTGGGCCTTAAACTGTCTGCTGGTGCTGTAGCCCTAATAAAACCACAGGCTTCACCAATGTAAAACTACACATAAGCAGCAGCACCTGTCTTCTACGTGACAGGCCTGAGTATTAAGCTTTCTTTGTTTGTAAATACATCCGCTGCTCACAGTGACAGGGCCAGCTCAGAAAGGCCAGTGTGGATTGAATCTTTAACCCTTTGCCTGCAGATAGTGTAGTGTGTGGCTTTCTCTTTTGGCACGTTACAAAGGAGGCAGGCGCGCTGACATGCCGTGTGTGCTGAACGTGAAGACGCCTGCAGGTGCACTCCTCAAGTCCTTTAGGCACCTGAGTGTGATTCTGGGGACCAACCTGTTTCACTGCTCATCAAACCAGAGCCAGCAGCAGCAGCAGCAGAGGCAGCAGCAGCAGCAGCAGCAGCAGCAGCAGCCATACGGAGATCACACAGGCATGCAGTGTCATGAACCCGCTCACATGTTAAACTCTTACACTTTAGGGGGGGGATTAACACAATTATAAACAGCACAACAGTAGGGTAAAGTAATGCAAGCGGCTGCGTGGCTGCTCTCCAAAATGGGATACCCGTTTTTCTTCGGTAAAAATGTAAAATGATATAAAACTCACCGTTGCGCCTGTTGTGAAATGCTGTCCAGTGAAGATGCTACACACAGCTCCAGTGTAAGAAGAGACTGTGCCGTGCAGGGAAACGCCCCCCCTCCCCGCGATTCCTTTCTCTCGCGCGCGTCTCCTGCTGCTCGTGGGGAATCACAGAACCACTCCTTGTTTTTTCCATTAGCTCCGAGGGAAGGATGGAGCGATGCAGCAGCGCCCGTGCAACTGGGCTGCAACCTCTCACCTCTCCCCCCTCTGTCTCTCTCTCCTCTTCGTCGCTAGAGAGCGTGCCCTACGGTGCTGTTGTTCTCAAGCTGCGGTGCGCGGACCTCACCGTGTCCAGCCAGGAGCCACTTCAGATTGTAGCAGAATTACAACAAAATGTATTCTTTGGGGATTGCTAAAAATTACACCAAACAACCAAAATGTGAACAGACAGGCTGATTAACTTAAAAATATAAAATGATGGTACAGAAATATCCAAATAAATCAAATAAAATCATGGAGTAAACATAGAGCCAGAGGAAGACATTTACATCAGTTTGACTATTTAATTTAGATGCCTGCAGGCAATAAACCTGTGCACCCTCTCATGTTTTCATTAAATATGCATGTTTTTTAGCTCCATAAAAACTACTCAAAGTCAATGGAGAGCCCAGTGTTGCCATGGTGTTTGCGTCTGTTATGACTGCTGTAGTATAATTACAATGTGGAAAAGATATATCAGACATTACATATTTATTAGGATAGTCCCTGTGAGGGTCTTTGTGCTCCCTGCCTCCTCTGCTACCACTTTTATAATGGGGATGGACAGGACTGTAAAATACAATGCAACTCAGTGCAATAGCCATGCAAGAAATCACCCGTACCTCTGCTTAGCCCCAGCTCTATAAGACTTTAATGCTACTACCATATAACACTGAGCCATCCCCATCTCCAAACCAAATCTTCATGCGGTAGTTTGTGGTGCCTGTAATGTGCTTACACCACACCACAAATCACATTATAATGGACAAAACCTTTTCGGTAACATTTCCAGGACTATGATCTTAATAATAAAGACTCTTGATTGTTTTATATGCATTCACTTGCTAATTTCCTCTGCTCTAAAACATTCATGAAGCATAATTATAATAATAAATGCGGCATTGTTTGTGTTGGGGTCTATTGTAGAGCCAATAAAGAGCGTGCAGTGCTACAGAGACTCAAGTTGGTAATTAGCAGGAAGTCTAGGGTTTTCAGGGCTTGCATATCTCCATTGGGGTTTTTTTTTTTGACACTCGTGATTCTGCCTCTTGTGGTCTCTTAGTCCAATTTGATTCCATGCAGTGACTATGCAGAAATAAATGGATGATGTACTCAGTTTTGTTGCTTAAGTAAAAATACAGATACAGGGGCAAAAGTTCCTCAAATATAAGTAAAAATATCACAGAAAAATATTGAAGTATCTGTTTAAAAAATGTACTTCTGCAGAGATTTTGTAAATATATTGGTTTTGATAAAGAATTCAGTTGTGATTCAAGTGATTTCTTAATTTTTCTAGCTTTTTGTGTATTTGGTTTGCTCAGTGTAAGGACATTAACTCAAACTAGCTGAGCCAAAAATAAAGTTTTTTCAGAAAAGTACTTTTTACTTTTCAGTCCAGATCTAAAATGTGTAGTATAGTAGAAAGTATAGATATATGCTCTCAAATGTAGAGATGTAAAAGTGGAAAGTATCATTTATTTAAGTAAAGCACAGATACCTAGAAATGTTTGCTTTTGTTGTTATCTTCTACCACTAGTCCTAAGGCATGCTGGGAAATGCATTGGTTCTGTCATGGTGTTTTGGTTGTGAATTTCAGCACTCACTCGGTCAGAAAACAGCTGTGGATTCTCTGAGTGCTGTCCACACACACACTGTTAATGGGTTTGTAATTGTCCCAGGCAGACCAGAGAGCATAATCAGGGGACTGCACCAATATTAGTAATTTACAGTGACAGGCAGTATATTTTTACTAGCCTGGGGTGGATAGGGATAAAACACACTCTTTAGTTTGCACTCTCCTGCATGGAAAGAGTAAAGGGTTTAATTTCTTGATTCAAATGTAAAATGGTGTTCGGTTTGATTGTTTTATTGGCTTGCTGCATGTTCTTTTCATTACTGGGTGGGTTTTCGGTGGGTGTTTTCCCTGTACAACATCAATACTCACAATAAAGACTAATGCAGCAGACGTGATTCAGGGTTAAGATCAGGAGAAGGGTCTGCTGCTTTTACGGAACAGCTAAAAAATGTCAAACAAATTACAAAACATAACTCAAAACTGCAAGAAATAATAATTAAACCTAAATGTTTAAAGGGCCTACATTACAATCTATGTTATAATGTTGTTTTCTCATCACATACATACCTGGACTTGTGTTTTGTTTCATTCACACATGTTTCACACACAAACTCTGCTTGTTTAGGCAGGGTTTTTTTTTCCCCTCAAACTCTATGTTCCACCTTGTGATAATACAGAATATGCTCCACTGTGTTTTTAAACTCCATACTCCTTCACTAGAATCATTTGGATTATTTCAGACCTACCAAACTAAAGGTACAAGTTGGTGGAACAGAGTATTCTGAGCTTTTGAGATGCAGACAGCCTAAAAACAATTACTCAGCTTGTGTGAAGGAAACAAAAAAAACAACTCGGATATGTTTTTGATGAGGTAACATATTTTAACATGATTTAGAGCTCACAGTAATCAATTTTGTGCCATATAGAAGTTTGATTAACAGTTTGTAGGTAAAAACAATAGACATGTAGCCTTTAAAGGTGCACTGTGTAACATTTCTGGACGGGGTTTGTCTCTGTGGATGTTAATACTTAGAATATGCTCTTAAACTAATCTGTCTTACATTTATGCATCTAAAGGTGTTTAAGTGGGGTCGCCTCTCCAATCTAACCTGTACTTTAACTTGCAAGTGTCCATGGAGATTGATAAATTTATGGACATACTGTGGGGTATTCCTGGCACATCTCCACCATCTCTACCAGACAACTTACACAGAGCACCTTTACACAACATTTAGTAGTTGAAAAATCTGCAGACAAAACTAAATTCCAAGAACAGTAAAATACAAACTATAATAAACTGAATGCATGTATACAATTAGATGTTGACTGAATATAAACATATACAGTGTGGACAGAAGCACAGGGCAACGCCAATATTCTCTTCACATTAGATCTTAACTTCACCTGGTTCAACCTGGAGTAGCCCTCTCCTTTTAGCTGTCAGATTCTTGCATAATTGTGTAGCTGCCAACCAGGGCTCTCCCCGGGTTTGACATCCTCTATTATAAAATTAATGTATCTTCTCCTCTCTGGCCTGTGTAGTAGAGAGAATAACTCCTGTCTGAGCCACTATGATTTAAGTCGAAAGCCATTAGAATAACGCACGTAAATAATTAAATTGAGTGTTTTTTGCTCTTTAAAATGTCAGTGATTCACGGCCTAATTGGAGAGGAAGGATGCGTAAAGTGCGCGGTAGTCTGTTGGTATAGGGGAAAGGGTGAGGAGAGGAGGCAGAGGAGGGAGAGAGGTCTGTGGCAATCAGAATGTGTGTGTCAGTGTTAACAAGAGAGACAAATAGGACACAGAAAACACAGGAGAGAGAGAGTGAGAGAGGCAGAGAAGCAGGTGCATCGTTAATGGCTTTTTAAAAAGGTTACAGCGTAGAGCTCTTCTTTTCTAATGGGGCTCCGGCTGCGCTTGAGAAGCAATTTCCGGAAAAGATAATGTTGTTGAGAAAGAGCACGTAATTCTCCGTTTGAGTGCGCATGAGTCAGTGCGGTTTGCGCGTGCCTTGTCATTAACAAGACTAAAAAACGCAGAAAGCACCACAAAGAGGGGGCGGAGTGAGTGGCCAATTAGCAGAGAGGGAGAGAGAGAGAGGGGGGAACAATGGGATTAATAAAGTACATTATGCTACTTCAGATTTGGAGAATAACATTACATTTCTGTAAACGTATTTTTAAAGTATTAGAATTACTACAACATAATGAAAAGTATTAAGACTCCGAGGCGGGTCTTTAGATCATTACATGGTCAATGCCGCCATCTTGTGTTCATTGTTGCGCACTGCATCGGTTTGTATCGCTGCAAAGGCAAGTTTTCTGTGTGTTCTCCAAGTGCAATTACACATACAACATACTTTTGCGATATATTTTACAGAATAAATTAAGATGCATGTATAAAAACACAAGCTTTTCTCATTGGAGTCTGTCATGTGTAATTTTCACTTAAAGGTGCACTGTGTAACCTTTCTAGTGGAGGCTCTGTCGCCTTCTTGTTTCCATGGAGATGTTATTGCTTTGCCTAGAATGTTGAACGCATCTATCTCTACGAAAACAAGCAGGTGACTCTATAGACCAAGTTACAAGTCAGATCTGTGAAGCAGCGACCCCACCGACAGTTAGAATACACGCGATTCAATGCATCTTTCTCAGTGATAAATGCACCTGTGATTAAATGCAAGATGGTTATGTTTAATGCCGTAATGAGGAACATTCCAGGCAAAGCAAGGTCATGGTAGAGGACCTTCACTAGAAAGTTACATAATGCATCTTTAATCACATTTATATGTTGAGTTGATTCAGTAAACATTTAATTATTTTAGGCTTGCATGTCGTATAGTAATGTCAGATGTAACCCTTCCAACATCATTATTGCACAAAGTCAGTGCTGTGAAAGGCATGTCAGAGAAGAATTGTAATTAATAACAAAACAGGTCAACAGAAAAGTGTTAATTGTGATTTATTTTGCCAAGTAAATACAAAACAGATATTTAACCATGAAAATAACAACATAGTTAAACTGAAGATAATCTCTGAGCTGTAATGAACTGGCTCTGCTAAAACAGGCCCTGACAGGCGTTCTCAGAGGGCCTGCAGTCACACAATCACCAGTGTGTAATTATAGCAGCTACTTTTGACACTTTAACTAAGGAAACAGATTGGCAAATTAACAGTTACACTCCCATACTGTGAACTCATCATTACAAACACACCACTCTCCATAAGCGCACGCAGTCAAACACATAAAATCATAGTGAGAACTTCACATTGTCTTCATCTTATTGTCAAACCTCTTGGCCTTACATAGACATCTGTGCTGTTTCCTGTACCCTGCTTTCCATTATGCAGCAATCCTCTATATGACCACAGTACGACCATTCAGGTATAGTGTTATGTATTTCATGTACAAGACTCATTGTACTGTGGATATATTATGTAAAGAAACCTATAAAATGTACACTATACAAAGCTCCAAGCGCTGCCTGAAACTGAAAGAAAGAGTATGAGAGTCCAGTTACATCTATAACAAATTATAGAAAAGGCTTATTTATGAAACACTGTAAATGAGCAACTTCATTCGGATAAAAGTAAAAAATGTTAGGTATATATTATAAAATGCATCCTAAAACAGAAAACTACACTTGGGACAGTATGGTAAGTCAACTGTGTTTACTTAACAGAGTGGACAAGGACAAAGACACCTATAATATCTGAGATTAAAGTTTGTTGTTCAGTTGATACAAACCTGGTGTATTTCACTTTAGCAGCGAATAAACCTGTGCCACAAAAAAGTGGTATATTCAACTCTCTCATATACATAAATATTTGAATCAATTTACACAACAGCAAAAGATTCATCCACATCTCAAATAGGATACAACTGTTTGCTGTACTCCAGTGGTTCATCTGTGCTTTACTCTACCAAAGTGCTTTCCCTCTTTGAAAGAGTCTTTTTTTAGTTTTCAGGAAACAGTCCCATTATCTTCAGTGTTACCTGCTTTGATAATACAAGGGTCTGTTAGATTGATTCCACATTATGGTCCTGAGTTAAAGTCTTTTGAGGTGAGCCACTTGTGAGATGTTATTCAGCTCAGCTCCATTGAGATTTAATTCAATGTTTTAACAGGTTGTCACCAGTTGATAATTCAAAGCCTTAGTAGAAAAGGACTACAAAGTGACACAGTATTGCTTCATAACTTCGGCTTGGACGAGCCTTCACCTGGTCGTATAAACAGAGGCTCAGGGTGACTTGATGTCTGTATCCTTAAGTTTCACAGTTTGCCTCTTTAGTTTTGGGGTATCTTTAGTCTCTTTAGTCTTGGGGTAAATGCTCACACCATAGTGGACTTGACTCGTCTCAGAGGGTGTCGTCCTTCGGGGTGGGCGGGGCATGGGTGGGGGCACTCGATGGGCAGGTCTAGACTGCGCTGGTGAGGCAACGTCTTGAGGGAAGAAGCACGTCGGGGGGGGCGGGGCTCGGGTTTGGCTGAGGGTCATGTGATCTCAGAATACGGTAACCCTGGAGCCTACAAGAGAGAGACATCATCAGCAAAGACATTTAACATAAATATTTCTAAACTGTCTAAAAGCTATGTGGACTAAATGGACAAAACATGACACACAACAAGCAAATGATGAGGACAAAAATATACAGTTAGTTTACCTAATGGTACAGTCTATGTAGTCTGTCCAGTTTTTCATATGGCATCCCTCCCCTTACCTGGAGGCCACTTAACTTTTCGAGTGGACTCTCCACACGGGGCAGACTGAGGAGGGGGATCCCAGTCGGGGGCTCTGGTCTCTGTGGAGCTGGTGTGGCTTGTGACACTGTCTGAGTCTGCTTAAAGTAGTTGATCACACATGACACCTGGTGGACAGAGGTGAAATAACAATAAAAACCCAAGAAAAAGAACGTTATGTCTTTTGGTTGATGTAATTTACCAAAAACGCTGCAATGGCTCCTCCAGTTATAAATCCAGCCAGGACGTCGTTCCAGTGATTTCTGTGCTCAGTGACCCTCACGACCCCCACAAGAACAGCCAGCGACAGGAGCACCAAACACAGCGTAGGCTTGGAGAGGCGAGTTCCCTTGGTCCGAAAAGCCAGGGTCACATACATCTAAAAATATAACCTTGTGTCAGTGATTTAAAGAAAGTCATAACAGTATTCTTCTGTATATAGGCTCCTGCAGCTCTGTATAGAGGCTCCTGCAGCTCCATCCAAACAGTGAGAAATACAGGATTACATTCATACCAAACTGCATACAACTGTACAACTATTCACCTTTATGCAGCAGATAATACTCCCTACAACTGTACAGCAACTAATGTACTTATGTAACAGATCACCTTAAGTCATGTCAATCATCATATCGTCTTTGCACTGTTTCCCTTACGCTATCCTTATGCTACTTATTTATGAGTTTATTATCACTATTTATATATTTTTTTCTCTTTATTATCATAATATATTGTGATGTGTGAGCTACTGTGTCCAAGTAATTTCCCTCGTGGATCAGTAAAGTTTGTCTATGTCTAAGTTTACGTACGACTGTGTAAATGGCCGAGTAGAAGCTGAGCGCTGCGTCTTTGGAGGGGAAGGACTTGCGTGCAGATGCCACCAGGTAGGGGTTGCCAGTGCACGCCCGTCGCTCGCTGATATACTGCAGAGGAGACTGGCAACCCAGAGCTGTGTAATTCGGCCTACAGGTGGTCAGGAAGTGTGGCGTTTGATTTCCTGTTACCACCTGACCCGCATTTGCAAAGATGGTGGTGGTGAAAAGGCCAAAGGAGTAGACACCTGGAGAAGAGGAGATGCGATTAGTCCAATGGAGCAAACCTGTTAAATCAATACGTAAAGGTGCGTTAAGTAACTATTCTGGTGGATATTATTGATTTGACTGAAATGTTCCAAAATATGGCATTAAACATTAGCAAATGACCCCTTACTGTTACTGCACCTTTAAAAGATGAGTAAATAATGCTAGTATTAATAATGTTACATGGTATAGACAAAATCCAACTTCTATTTAATCAAAATGCATTTGATATAATTATTTTGGTTCATTAGTCAGTTATGCTATGCTTATGAAACATGTTTTAGGGGAGGTGGTCTTATAACTTATCACTCTAAAACACTCTCTTCTGCACAGTCATTTGTTTTCTGCCTGTTTGCAATGTTTTACCTTGCCTTATATAGTGTGAAGGGAAAGATCACACTATATATAAGGCAAATCAGACAATAACAGTGACAGTGACATAATTACAAAATATAATAACAGAAGAGATCTAAACACATACTGCTACTTCTCTCTACTTCAAAAAAACAAAACAAAAAAAAAAACAGTACCACATTTTCTTTATGTTTAATGTATAGTTTGGCACATTTTCTCATCAATATTGGCAACCAACCCAGTTTAAATTTGCCTCATTGTGATTGGTCAAAGCCTCTGCATGTGTTGAAAAAAGACTCAAATTAATAATAAAACTATGAATACATTATACAAATACAATCCATTCCATTTTAAATAATGCAGTATTCATAAGTTATTGATTTTAACAATCGAGAGAGCAAAATTAGTCCACATGAGAGCTAACTAAGAATGTCTTTTTTGTCTTACTCTAACCATACTATCAGAATGTGCTGGTTTAATTAGTCATGACTATAATGGTGAGATGTAGAGAAGGATATCTGACCTAGAAAACGCACTATCCGCCGAAGCAGAGGGTTAAAATAACAGCAATCAGCGGTCACTATGGTCTTCTCCTGAGCTCCGTCGGATTTGACAAAGAAGCTGGTCACCTCCCCAATCAGGATCTGTGAATATGGAAAGAGAATTTTAATCAATTTATTTTAAGTACTGTCTTAACACTCTCCTTATAAAATACTTTGCGAAATGAGTTCTTCCCTCATTTTTTTGCTTCATTTATCCTGCTGCATTAAATCTCCACATTAACACACCCCATCAAATCCTATCACTGTAAAACATGCTTTAAGCTTTATGGCAGCTTCAACATTGCTTTTCCATTAATTCCTCTACTAAGGTCAATATAACATCAAAGGTGACTTGCTACCATAAAATCATCATGTAACTAATCTCATTTTCAAAGACAGGTCACAGTCCCACTAAAGAAATTTGTGGTTGGCTAAAGACATGACCTGTGTATTAATCAATGGACTAAAGTGGGCGTGACACTGGTAAAAGCACAAAACATTATTAGGATCTTGTGCAGAAACTACAGTCTTTACTGAGAAGTATTAGGAAACAGCATCTTCATAAGTGAAAATGCAAATTAGGCTACAGTCACTCCTAACATTTCCAATCTACGGTGGTTCACCTTTAGGCAAGTTTATCTATGTAGCACAATTCGTACACAAAGTAATTCAAAGTGCTTTACAGATCAGTAAAGACATTAAAATCACAAAATGAAAAGCAGAAATAATCACTCAATAATCATAAAATTAACATTAAAAGAGCATACAAACAGAACAGTTTGGAGCCTGGATTAAAACATTGTCAGAGTAGAGGCTTGTCTCACATGTTCAGGAAGACTGCTCCAGATTTTAGCGATAAAAAAAGCATAAAATTGAAACACTGACTTCACGTGTTCAGTCCTGACTCTGGGCATCAGCAGGAGGCTGGTCCCTGCGAGATGGTTCATATGGCACTAAAAAGTTAGAGATGTTCTTTGGTGCTAAGCCATGGAGAGACACAAGCAGAGCAGCTTTAAAGTCTATTCTTTGAGCCACAGGAGCCAATGCAGAGACCTGACAGAGGTCTAATCAAATATTTTGGTCCATTAAACTAAAGCATCGTTGACTGATTGATTTGACTACAGCCGTACAGTCCACCAATTATAATAGAAAATCTGAAATAGCATGTTCATCATGTAAAGTAGATTGATTGACACCTTTTGACAGGGACATGACTAACTCCATTAAAGACATCCTTAAACAGTGCTATGCCCCGTGTTTTGATCTGGGGCCCCGCGCTGACATGAGTTTGGAAAGATGTAGGTTACAAGCTCATATAAAATGTATGGCACACAGCACCAGCAGCAATGTGAAATATGAGGCCTGTCATGTACTCGGAGCGTGAAAGACAAGATCCTCCAACACCAGCTGACACAAGCAGTACTATGACCAGGACTAAAGTTTTAGGAGTGTGAAAATCTGGGGGGATGGGGGGTAATATGAATGGTCCTATATGACACAAAATACTCTTGTGCATTTTAAGCCATCTTAGAATGTTGTTGCCTCATCAAAAATACCTGGAGTTGTGTTTTGTTTCATTTACTCTTTATTATTAGTCTACATCTACATCTCCAAAACTCAAAATTCGCTGTTCCACCTTGTGATGTCATGAAGCATTAGTAGAGATTAGAAATTCCAGGTCTGAAATCATCGAAATGATTCTAGGGAAGGTGTATGGAGTTAAAAAACACAGTTGATCACTTCCTGTATTACCACATGACATCACAAGGTTGAGTGTTTTCCGTTTGAACGAAGAACTCAGCCTAAATTTGCAGGGTTTGTGTGTTAAACATGTTTGGATGAGGAATCATTATATGATAGTCAATAATAATAAATAATAATAATAATAATATGGCCCCTTTAAGCCACATTGATATGAGGCCTGTGAAAAAAATATCTTGGATGTGGTTCGATTTTCTCTTCACAGCAGGTTTGTGTGTGAGAGGTCATGTATCGTCACGTTCGGCAGGCACAGAGTTGTTAGCTTGTTGCTGGAGGCGAAATGGCAGAGCTGGAGAATAGACTTCCACTGGTGGGCTGCTCTCGAAACATATTACACACTCGCTATTATTAAAAGAAAAAAGCTCTGTCAGGAGCCTAAAAAAAAAGCCATCCACATATTAATAATGCTGTCATATTATATTGTATTATTCAAAAGCCAAGATAAGCTGACATCTATGTATGAAAACCCCTGCAATGCTCAAAATGACTGAGTATTCGTAGTTGGCAAAAACGAGGCATTATGTGGCTGAGAATAGTCATAAATGTAAAATATGCACAGTACAGTTCAGTTCAATCAAGATCCTGGTGTGAAATCTGGAGCAGAGTCTCCCCAGTCATCCATACTGTACCATAAAGCATTTTTACTTTTTAATGAGACTGAAGAATATTCAAATTCTTCTACAAAATCTGATGTGAGGGATCAGAGGGACTATAATCAGAAAGAAAAGAGATGAATTTGCTTCTTACATGTAATTTTAATAATCTCATAACTCAAAAAATCTTATATTAAAGGGCTCACATTACTTATTATTCTTCTCCCAAACAGAAAACACTCCACCTTGTAATGCCATGTAGTAACACAGGAAGTGCTCCATTGTGTTTTTACACTCCATACACCTTCACTAGAATTATTATTTATTATTTACTAAACAAAAGGTAAAAGGTAGGCACTAAAACTATCTCTGCATGACATCCCAAGGTGGAACCGAGCATTTTGATATGTGAACAGTCTAATAATACTCAAACATGTAACCCTTTTGAGTGGTTTTTCTTTATTTTTCATGTATTTTATTGATTGTATTTAGTTATTACTATTTAATAGTATTTGCTTTAATTTTATTTTTTTTTTTACTTTTTATTGCTTTAAGTATGATAAAATGTGAGTGTATTTAATAATTTTATTATTGTTGTCATTACTATGTATTTGTGTCACACTTTTGAAACTGTGAAATGTGCTATATAAATAAAACGGATTGGATGTTTGACTGAAACTCCATTTATGTTTTTGAGGAGGTAACAATATTATTAAATGGTGTAAAGCTCACAAGAGTAATATAACACCTCTAACCAGATAGAGTATGTAAGTTCTTATAAATAAAATAACACACACAGGTTCACATTATGAGACAAGTGAAACTCACTCCTGATACACCTCAGTATTGTAGAACACAGAGCAGTGCCCATTTTCCCTTTGATGACTATTGTGGGATCGTAGTGCTTTTACATTTCACTTTAAAGAAGAAAGAATAAAATCCATCTTTTTGATGTTTTCCACTCTGGGACAAAGTAGAATTTTCTGAAAGTCTCCCGAAGGCCCCACCACAGCAATAAAAGGGGGTTGGAGCTGGAATGGAGAGAGAGGCTACAGAATGCCTGCTTTACGTCAAACAGCTTTTGGTGCCAGAGCTGACATGAATTTTACATAGATTGGATAATTTATTTATATTTTCAGCATAATGTGTAGTAGTTTTATATGATGCTGACACAATAATGCAATGTACACATTTTAGTTCAGCATTTAAAAATCTATTATGAGATCTTCAAATCTCATAATCTATTAAACTAAGACTTGGGGTTATAAGGAGAAGATTAAGATTGTAACAACAGCCGGTATTGATACGATCAGCAGTAGTGGTAATACATTGCCTAAGTGTAGATGGACATAGCTAACCCACTAGCCACTGCGTTTGAAACAGGAAGTGAGCGTGTGGGCGTTTCTGGCTCCAATTCACTTTGTATTAAAAAAAAAAAAAAAAAAAAAAAAACATCACCCCTCTCTCCATAATTGCTGCCTGGCTCATTATTATGGTCTTTAATGTTCACATTATCCTGCACTACATGATCCTGCTGTTTTTTATTTAGCTATTTTGTCCATAATTCAATTCCTTTAATTTGGGTACATAAGAAGACAATATGAACACCGTTGGCTTAAATCAATTCTTATTCCTAATATAGCACTCGGCTCCAAATT
Organism: Scartelaos histophorus; assembly: GCA_000787155.1. Classification (NCBI taxonomy): domain Eukaryota; kingdom Metazoa; phylum Chordata; class Actinopteri; order Gobiiformes; family Gobiidae; genus Scartelaos; species Scartelaos histophorus. The sequence goes on along the minus strand of KN513195.1, from coordinate 7,074 downwards.
CTCTCCTCTTACTGCTAGCCTTGGTGAGCTTCGTTTGACTGGAGCCAAACACTATGAATGACACTCCCTCAGACCACTTCTTTAAACAGTCTATGGGCCTAAGTAGTTGCATTTACAGTAATCGTTCATCAGGATTATTACCACGTGTCTCCTATAGCAGAGCATTATATATTGTGTATTACTGAACGCACATTTCACATAAGGTTGAGCAGATCTACTACTCACCATAATAAATCTTGTATTGAGGAAAAAAAAAGTGCCAGTCTGACATTTCCCCTCTTTACACTTTAGCCTCTGTGTACAACCCTCAGTAATCATTAATCAGTATTCACACAAACAATGAGTGCACTGTAATCAGCTCAAGTGCCAGTGCAGAGCTCGCAGATATGGCGGCTCACACTCCAGAGACATATGAGGCTAATCATTCATAATTCTTTCACATTCACATTTGATGCTGTCATTTACTCAATTGCAGGCTACTGTTTTCAAAGAATTCAGCAAAAATGTTAGTAAAAGTTCAGTGCATTCATTACATTTCTTTTTAAATTAAAGCAATTGCCAGAACTTTAATCTCGTAAAGGTTTATAGACTTCAAAGCAATGGATGCAACTTGAGCGAATTGATACTTTGCAGTTGGTGCCAGTAAAACTCCCTGGGGGTGCTATGCTAACTGAAGGGACTACTCAGTCTGAAGCTCTGTGACTCAAGCTAGACTTTAATCTGAGCTTTATTTTAACATAATCGATTTCTCAGTTAGTCGCTCTCACCTTTTTGTTGGAAATCAAACACCTAAACAGAAGCATGAACAATCAGTGATAACAGGTTCTTCCATTTTGTATTTCTCAGACTGTTTTAACTGCTGAACATTCTACAATAGACACACATGTAGAACACGCCCATTGCCATGTCACTGCAGTATTAATAGTTTACCTTCACGTGACATCACAACAGTAGTGAGCAGCAGGAGTGGTCAGAATTCGATGGTAGTATTTGCTGTCAGATTGCAGATTTGTTGTCCTGGCTCATGGTGAATATCTCTGTAATAACTGAGCCTAAACAAAAACTGGCACAAAGTTCAGCATCTTCTCTGTCAGTAAAACACACAAATGTGAAATTATTTCCTCACAATAGCTTGAAAGTGGTGCCATTATCCTAATCTAAAACATGTCAGCTGAAAGGAGTTCAAGTTGAAATATTAACAAGACTGTGGAGCAAATCCCTAACAAATACTAACATGTTCACCATATATGTGGATCATAAATTTGGATATTTCTTGCAAAAACAGTGAATCCCTCTCTCAGTTATATTGGCTCCATCAGAAATTAGGACATTATCAAATTGTAGAACTGGAACAAAACCTATTAAAGGTCTTATATTACATAGCTTTGATTGCTGTGAGCTTTTAGGCAGGCTATAATATTGTTTCCTCCTCAAAAACATACCTGGAGTTATATTTTATTTCTTTCACACGTGTTTGCTTAACCTGTTATTATTAGTCTGTCCACAGCTCTAAAGCTCAAAACGCTCTGTTCCACCTTGTGATGTCATGAAGCGGTAGTTTTCAGGTTAACAGCAACATTTTACCTTTAGTTCAGTAGAGATCGACAAATCCAAAGTTGAAATGTTTCAAATGATGTATGAATGAAACAAAAAAGGTATGTTTTTGATGAGGAAACAACATTACAACATAGATCAGAAAATGGCGTAATATGGGACCTTTAAATGCTCTTTAAATCCAATTAACCTAACCACAATAAACACACTAATCCAAAACCATATATTCCTCTTGGTAAACCTCTGCAAACACACTGTCAAAATGCTTTTTCACAGCACCTTTGGAGTCTCTGTGCACCTCTCCACCCTGACGACTCCATAGTGAAATTCAAAGGTTATGATGTGAATAGAGAAGAAAGTGTTTGTGGGAGAGTGACAGCAGAAGCTCCGTAGGCTTTAATTGGCTTTTTCATTCACCTCCCGTTGTGACAAGGTGACAGCTGCTCGTAACAGGTGATTTCTGCTTTTTTGTGAAAGTTGTCTCAAACTACCTGCGTGAAAAAATCGAGGTGTCTGACAGGAAGTGGGAAAAGGAGGTCAGAAAAAACGTTAAGGTGTGATACAAACTAAACGAGTTGGTCCACACATCACGTCTCCTTGCTACAAAACTGACATAAAAGTTGTTTAAAGGTCCTATATTATGCAAAATTGACTTTAAGCCATTTTATAATGCTGTTAGCTCATAAAACACATACCTGGAGTTGTATTTTGTTGCATTCACATGTCTGAGCAATCATTTATCATTAGACTGTCTACATCTCCAGTGCTCAAAATGCTTTGCTCCACCTTGTGATGTGATGAAGCAGTTTCTAGGTTAACGGCTACCTTTTACTTTGTGTTCAGTATGTGGAAATTCCAGGTCTGAAATGATCCAAATTATTCCAGTGAAGGTGTACTGAGTTTAAAATCCAGTGGCGCTCTGCCTGTATTACTACGTGACATCACAATGTGGAACAAGAGTGTTTTCTATGTTTTAAATATGCAGGATTTGAGCGTTAAACGTGTGTAAATGAAACAAAACACAACTCCAGGTAGGTTTAATGAGGACAAAACATTATAACATAGACCAGAAAATGCATAATATTGGCCCTTTAAGAATGTTTTATTAAGACATGTAGATACTCATATAAAAAGAAAGTAATGAGTTCATTGTCTTTGCCTTTTTTCTGAGAAGTGTGAACTAATATTTACATTAAAAAATAGAAAATAAGGATCTACAGAAGACACTCAAGGAAATGATTCAGGCAGTAGCATTAGCAGAGTTGGTGAGGAAAGCCCTTAACACAACTACTGAAGAAAATCCTGCTTAATTCACTTTGCACACTCTGGTATTACTGAGAACGCACAGAGGAAAAACAGGTGATGCAGCAGTGGATGCCAGTTTGACGTCACAAAAATATAAAAAGCAGCACAAGCTTATGGGGGAGTGTGCGGATCTGAATATAGCGTATCCACTTATTCCCACAAATGTGACTAGAGGGAGGTTATGATTACCTTTGGCATAATGACAAATATATTTAGGTCCTATATTACACAAAATGGATTCTTCAGAGCTTTAAAGGTGCACTGTGTATATTTTCTGCTGGAGGGTCTCTCGGCCCGTCGTCAGATGTTATTGCTTTGCCTGGAATGTTTCACACTATGGCATTTCTATCTTCACGAAGACCAAATCAGTCCAACAAGTAATTTCTAAGTATTTTTGAGCTATAAAACCACTTCTAATTGAATAAATGGAAGGTAGATCTGTTGAATGTCATACTGTGGGACATTCCAGGCAGAACAATGACATATCCATGGCAACGGCAGGTGTCAACTCCTAAAAAGTTACTTAATGCACCGTTAAGCCGTGTTAGAATGTTATTACCTCCTAAAAACATACCTGGAGTTGTGTTTTGTTTCATTCACACATGTTTGAGTACATTTCCAAAGCTCAAAATGCTCTTTTCCACCTCGTGATGTCATAAAGTGGTAGTTTTCAAGCTGCCTTTTACATACTGTTGAGTAGAGACTGACTATTCCAGGGCTGACATTATCCAAATGATTCTAGTGAATGTGCATGGAGTTTTAAAACACACTGGAGCACTTCCTGTTTTACCACATAACATCACAAGGTGGAACAGAGTGCTTCTGAGAGAACTCCAAATAGAGAGTTTGTGTATTAAACGTGTTGGAATGAAACAAAACACAACTCCCTGTATGTTTACTATGAGGAAACAACATTACACAGTGTAGCATATCCCTCTGAATGACGTTTGACCCTTGAACTGGCAATTTTAAGATTTAATCGCAATAAATCCTCCAATCTGCCATGAGAGCTAAAAGGAATACAAAATACAGCCTGTAAATACAAATACACAAACATTACATTCATTTTGACAACACAAATCAACCAAGGTAACAGCTAGAGACACAAAGTTCTTCAAAACACATATTTAAACCAACAACATACTTTATGCTACTTCAGAGGGGCAGCTGAACAAAAAAATTATATCAGTACTAATTTTGCTCTCTATAACGTCTTTTGCCATTCTCGATGTTAAAATATTTCACCGTAGAATAGACCCCAAAGAAAAAGCGCTACCCGTAAAAGCAAAAGTTAATGGTCAACAACAGGAGGTTTTGACAAAGGCAAATAATACTCTGGGTTATTTACACATAGATCAGCATAATAGACAAAGACACAAGCTACAACAGTAAATGTAGTATTTTCACTTTAAATCTCTTCTAATGTGGTCTTATTAGCTCTAAAGAAACCCACTACACAAATATCGCATGGCATCTGTTGACATGGCAGTGCTCTTCTTCATGCACACACACAGACACTGAAATTTCTCACAAGGATGCTGGTTACCATGACAATTTAGCTGCTTCACTCTCATCAGCATCACCCACACACGCTCCATCCATCTCCTACTCTGTGTCTCATCCAGCCTTTATGCCCGGCTTCACTGTGGCCAAGCGGTTTTCCCCGGGTCTTTGTGGAGAAGAAACTGGGTTAGCACAAACATAAAGCTTCATTCTTTTCTTTTTGCTGTCAGGATATGAATCTAAATTGCCCATGCACTCGGGGATCATTGCCTCTCTTTGGGTTCAGAAATAGTATCAGTGTGACCTGCTATCACCTGACTTTCTTACGTCATTTTCTGGTACGTTGCAAAAAATAAAAAATAAAAATCATAGAAACTTATGTTCATGTAATTTTCCTGTTTATAAGAACCATTTTGAGGATTCATCATGCAAGAAAAAAAAAGAAATCAGAAAATGTCCCCACTCTGAAACCTCCACAATGTCCAAACTGTTCCATTTCAATTATTCAATTAGTTAAAAAAAATATTTATTATTTGGTTTCGGGAGTTGTTAGAGTTTAGAAATAGCACGTAAACATCATTATCAGGGATTATCAGATACAGGTAAAGCAGAAGAAATCTGATCTAATTATTTGTCAGATTACTGCTGATATCTGACTTTCTCATGTAAATATAACGATATTTCATTATTTCTGCCCAGGGTAAAACATTATAATAAAATCCTTTTGTTTTGGATGGTTTATTCAGTAATGTATCATCACAGCAAAATGATTAAAAGGGAAAATTTGTACAAAAACATGTCTGGGTGCTATGTTATGCTGCGTTTTAGTGTAAATAAACTCACAACAATAGTTTTGGTGATCTAATTTCTTCTGTCACTTTACAATATGATTGACAGACAGAGGATAAAGCAACTGGCATTTTAAAACAGATTATTATAGCTTTTGAGGGGGAAAAAAGTCTTCAAAATGTGACATATATTAAGAAGCTCAAATTTATGAATTAGGTTTTCATAGTAGATGAAAGCTATTACATGCGACGGCCTTCCTGGTTCAGTCTTTTGTGTGAATTTGGGAATAACAAGAAGAGTACACTGACTTGTATCTGTGTTAGATCAGTTTCTGCCAATAAGTAATTTTTATGTAACCCTTGAATGTCACTTTCCATCCTCTTTGCACTGCTTGCTGTATAATTATCAGCTGTTTTGCAATATTGAACACAGTTTAGCAGTATTTTAATTGCCTGCTCTAGGCTGTTTATGACATTTAGTGTGCGAATTATGGAGTAAAGGCAGAAAAGTTTGAGTGCATTTTCCCAAAAGTTAAAACTCAATTCACTGTCCTTATAATGCAGAAGGGCAGGACCCCCCTCCACCTCTCTCATTCCCACCCATTCCTCTTGTCTGTCATATGGAACTCCATTATTCATGAAAGATTGTCCTGAGGCCAAACACTATGCAAACTTCTGCCCCATTTGCATGAACTGTCTGTTATTAGGACACTGTGTTCCGGGAGATAAATAGGACTATTATAGATGAAGATTGTCTATCATAAAGCAGTCTATGGTTTGGCTTGAATGGTGTGAATATTTTTGACTGCATGAGAGTAGATTTCTTTTGACATTTTTGTTACAAATGACAACTGTGATTAGTATAACAAAAAATGACAAATTTAGAAGAGAAGGCAAGAAGAAGGCAAAAAGTTTCTGAACAAGTATTGTAGAGAAATCAATACTATAAAGTTTTTCTGGTCTAATCACAGAAAAAAGGTATATTTGTAGTTCTACAGTGAATAAATTGCAGTGATTGGTGGTAATAATGGACTCCATGCAGCTTTAGCTCAGTCAATAAGCAGAGTTCTCTCTGAGGGCTCCTGCCCGATAAAGGGTAAAATGGTCACATTTTTATGTGGCACTTTTCCACATTGAAGGCAAAAGAGCTTTACTACAAGGAACCATTCACCCATTCACACACATTCATACACCGTGTACACAGACACTAGGGGTGAGGTAGGTTAAGTGTCTTGCCCAAGGACACAACAACAGCATTCACCTGTGGGAACTGGAAACCCACTGCCAACGTGTGGGTGAGTGGATCTGACCGCTCAACCAGTGATGCAGTGATGGTTTATGTCGAGTCGAGGGATTCAAACTGCCAACATTTGGATCAGTGGACAAATGCTCTAACCAGCTGAGCTCCAGCTGCCCCATGTGTCATTCACCTGTAGTAATGAAGTGCAATACTGTAACATAATATAACATCTCCTGTATAATGGAAGTCCCTTTTCCTCTTTACTTTACCCATTTATTCTCTTCAGACACTGCACTGTACGTAATAATGGTCTGCACTTTGCTGTTCTCTGCCTGGTCTATTCTTAGTTGTAATTGCTGCACTAATGGTGGGACCTGCATTCAAGTGTAGCTCCTCTTCACCGTTTGGGGTCATGCTACCTGAAATAGCTTCTCTATTGCGCTCTTTAGTTTAGTTTTTTGTTTTTGTTTTGTAGTACTTTATTATGTCTGTAGTGAAACTGTCCTCTGCACATGCGTTGCTCGGGGACCCATCTCCATGATCTTGTTGCTAGACTTGGTCAGGACTTTAGCTGGAGGATTTTTGGGTTGATGGGGGAAACCGAAGTGCCTGGAATAAACCCACCCAGAACACCCAGAACACCCAGAACATGCAAACTCCACAGGGAAAGGACCAGGCGACCAC